>JABFPB010003780.1:0-16290 GCA_022817645.1 Ceratoteleas bidentatus
CCAATATCACACAAAAATACAACGTTTGCTTTCATTCAAATAGGCTATCCGAACGATTAATTTATTGAACCCTAAAATACACTCCTTTGCGATTGTACAACCTTAACTGTATTATTCAAAAACTTCTAGCAGAAGCTACTTTAAAAAAATGGGGTTTCAGATGCGAAATGAGATGAATGTGTACCCAATCGCCCGCGACCGCGTTTGGGCCTCCGTTTCTTTTTCGGCCGTATTTTACCTCGTCCATCGTCTCGTCTCATTCGGGCGATCGGATAATTGTCGAGCTCGTCCGCGCGCGCGTTACTTTCGGGCCTTAAGGTCGTCGTAATGTTGCGTTTCGCAGCTGGGAACATCAACGACCTGCGGCCGCGACGGCTCGGTCCCTTCGTCGCAAGATTCGCCGGTTCCTCGGCCACTTGCGAACGCTTTTCTAAACTAGCAACAATCTCACTGATCGCGTCCGCCCGAACACCCTCGGAACCTTTCTTATTACAATTAGGAGCTTTGGAAGTTTGCACTTTGTCCAGCGTTCGGTACACGTGTACCAATTGCAACCTTAGTTTGTCGTGCCTCCACTGGAGGGATTTGTAATTTCTGTTCAAGTCGTATACCTGGAAAAAATACAATTTTGTCAGAAGGTACACTTTTTTAAATTCTTTTTGGGACATTTTCATACTTATATCATGCTATTCCTTGGAGAAGATAGATTTTAAAAAATTCGCAAATATTAAAATTTGCATAAGAAAATCATTGTTCCAAATCATTCAGTTTGTCGTGAAATATAAAATTAAAATTATAAAAGTAAAATATAATATGACAAAGGAATGTAGTTTGACATACTTCTCTTCAGTTTACTTTTCTAGTTTGATTTTCTTTGTTCTAGAGAAATATTGAGGGAACGACACACGTAAACGAGATAACTTTCGCAGGGGGTTGCAAAAATAGCTCACAGCTGAGTAATGGTGAGTATCATCAAATATCCAATTGTTTACAAATTGAAGTCAACTGGGCAGTCTGACTACACAATTCTTCTTTTGTCATTTAGCACGTTTCAGTGATTCAACTTGTTAGTTTTCGTATCACCTTACGGTTATACCATACAAAGGTCAGACATTTTTTGGGAATCAATTAATATCTTTTATTAATTTAAATTTAATTGAAAAGTAGTTATACCACAATATCTAATTATTTAATTATTTTAGTACAATTTTGCAAAAATACAATAATATTGCAAAAATGGCATATGTAATAGACCAATTAAGGAGATAAAAGCTTACTCTAAATGTTGGAATTCAGCTTAAAAAATTACACTAATTCTACCAGACATATCACACTTTTTATCGTAATTAAGAAGGATTCGATAATTGGCAAAAACATGTCTGTTATTTAACATTCATTTCTTTCAATTTAACAGCTATTCTATTTTGACATTCACTTGTATTAATTCGATCAGGTTCATTAATTTCAATTACGTATGTCAATCAAAATCTGATATTCATGCATACAAATAATTTAACACAGTAGAAGTTGAAGTAAACACTTCGGTTTTTAAAATACAAAAAAGAAAATACCTAATTAGATAACCGTGACTTTAGTTATTTAGAATTTTGTTACATTTTTTAGGAATTTACTTCTACCTGAATAATATGGCTTCTGGACAATGAAAAATAAAGAAGGAAAAGTGACACACTCTGTTCGAAACATTTCTTATGTACTTCGACGGAGCTCAGCATTACCATAGAGGGATCGTACCTCTCTCTCTAAATCCATTCTATCCACAAGTGGGAATGAGAAAGATTCATCCTCTAACTGCCTTTGTCTCGTGATTTTACATGACTATTTCCAAAGGAAGCATTATTTTGAAATAGTTAAAAAGGAAAATTGTATTTAAATTGTTTATAACAAATTTTGAATCATTTGAATCATAATTAAAAAGTTGTTATTAAATATATTCTGACTCAACAAGCGAAAATGTTGAATTTAGCAATAAACAAATTAATTAAAAATTAAAAGTTTGACCTTTAAAAAAAACTTTAAGCAAGTTTTTTATTCTTTTTTATTAAATTTACCATATTTTTGCGTTATTTTAATAAAAATACTACAAAATAAAAAAATCTAAATTAAAAAACTTTTTATTTTTTAATTATACTTTTAAAAATGTGTTCAAACTAAAATTTGTATTAAAAAATTTAGTTGAAAAACATTTTTTGGACTTTTGTAATTTAAAAATAAAAACTACCTTAAATCGCATATCCTCAATTTCGATCTTGATTTGCCACAAAATCATTGAGATCACGAGGATGGCGAGACAGACAAAGAGCCGTCTGACTCGGTGAACGAATTTGGAGCCTACGGCGTTCGGCACGTTGACGTTCATGTCAACGTTCCATTCGATGAATTTTGGCAGTTCCGGGGAGGAAGGTTTGCCCTTGTCTGGCGTTGCCATTTCGATGATTGGCGCCTGCTTTCACTGAGCCTCTTCCTGCGCTACCCTGAAAACCAAAGTCCCAAACATTATTATTACTTGAAACTATTCGCGATGAAACCCGATAACTGAGGCAATCTCGATCTTTTAGCGATAGGGCATTGTTTTCACTGAGATAAAGTGCGTCGAGTTACTTGGGAATATTGGACGATTTTTTACTCATTTCAAATAACTATTTATATAGTTTTTTTATATATAAACAATACTCAATATTTCATTTATTTTAATATAACATTTTACTATAATTTAATTTTTTATTAATATTTTAATAAAAAAATCGTGAATTACATGTAATTGACGAATAAATAAAAAATCTCTGTAAACTTCTTCTCAAAATTCAACATTTCAGCCTTTGCTACAAATGTTAAATTAAATTTCTAGCAAAAAATGCATTACTCCTTATCTTAAAAAATAAAACAAAAATCTCCTAAACAATTTTGTCAAAACTTACTCCATATGAAAAATAAATTATTCTGCCTTGAGAAAAATATTCTATCAATTCCCAGACTTCCAGTAAATTTTACTATATCCCCCAAAATATTCCCATTTTACAAAGTAACTTTTCCCAGATCTCAAAGTTAACTTTACTATATCATATGGGAAAAGTTTCTTTTTACATTACTATACCCCAAACGGCAAAATTCTCCAAAACATTTTCTCATTACCTTTCGCCTCGACAGTCGTGCAACTGAGAACTTTCCGCATTTTCCGAATTTAAAGCCGATCGCCGCACCGATCCACCTTTTTTTCTCGCGTCGCGGGACATTAAAAGCTCATTTCGCCCGAGCCGAAAAATTCGCAACTCGTTCGGCTGATAATCGCGCGGAATAACGTCGACCAACGATCCACGAAAGCGAAATAGCGGAAACGCATTTGAGCGGCAAAGTGGCCGTCATTCGATCCGCCGCATAACGGTCGTTTTTAAATGCTGCGCTGGGGGCGTTCGAATCCGAGACTCGGCCGGGACGGTGCGCGGGCGAACACTAACTCGGCGCAGCGAGCCAATGACAAAACCAACGCCGGACCGAGATTCGCCGCGGCTCCGGTCGGGCAAGTGCAGCGGAGCCGCGTTAGAGGGGCATTTCAGCGTTTCTTGCACTTTTCCTCAGGGACGGGTTCACGTTTCTTGTTACGCTTATTTTTTTACCATTTACTCTGTTTCATTGGGAGGTAAACGAGGAATTTATGCAATTTCCGAAGATTCCGATGATACGAATGAAGTTCATAGAATTTATGAACGGTTTCAGAAGTTGAAGAAGTTTGGAAGAATTTATGAAGAGTTCGAATTGTTCATATGAACATTGAGGGCAGTTTATGAACAGTTCGAATGGTTCATATGAACATTGTGGGTAGTTTATAAACAGTTCGAACAATGGGTATGAAATGTACTGTTTATGAACTTTTTATGAAATGTACTGATTATGAACTGTTTATGAAATGTACTGTTTATGAACTGTTTATGAAATGTACTGATTATGAACTGTTTATGAAATGTACTGTTTATGAACTGTTTCTGAAATGTACTGTTTATGAACTGTTTCTGAAATGTACTGTTTATGAACTGTTTATGAAATGTACTGATTATGAACTGTTTCTGAAATGTACTGATTATGAACTGTTTCTGAAATGTACTGTTTATGAACTGTTTATGAAATGTACTGTATATGAACTGTTCATGTAATGTACTGTTTATGAACTGTTTGTGAATTGTTTATGAAATGTACTGTTTATGAACTGTTTACGAAATGTACTGTTTATGAACTGTTTATGATGAATGTACTGTGATGTTTATGAACGATTCGAACCGTTCATATGACATTTTGTACAATTGAAACTGTTCAAACCATGTGAAATGTTGAACATTTCAAATCGTTCATATGAAACTTTGAAATGCACTGTTCGAAAATTTTAGTTTTCAGTATTCAGAATATTTTATGTCGTCAGACACAATATGAACCGATAAAATTCGTTTGTAAACGAAATTTAACAGTTTATGAACAGTTCGAACCGTTCATATAAAATTTCGAACAGTTTATGAACATTTCGAACCGTTCCTATGAAATTTCGAACAGTTTATGAACAGTTCGAATCGTTCATATGAAATTTCGAACAGTTCGTACCGTTCATACTAAAGTTTGAACAGTTTCTAAACAGTTAGAACCGTTCATATTGATTTTGGCAAAGGTTATAAACAGTTCACAAAGTTCATATGAATTTGCAAACTGTTTATGAACAGTTCTAATCGTTTATGTGAAATGTCGAACAGTCTATGAACAGTTCGAATGGTTCATATGAAATTTCGAACAGTTTATGAACAGTTCGAACCGTTCATATGACATTTTGAACAGTTTATGAACAATTCGAACCGTTCATATGAAATTTCGAACATTTTATGAACAGTTGAAACTGTTCAAACAAAATAAACTATTTATGAACAGATTGAACTGTTCAAACTCGTTTTTGAAGATGATATGAACAGTTCAAACTCATTCATGAACACTTTATGAACAACTAAATGCGTTAAAATTCGATTTTTAACATTTATGAACGGTTTGATCTGTGCGAACTCATTCGAAAACTTTATGTACTGTTTTTCGTTCTTTTGAGCAATTTTTGAACATTTAATGAAGAGTTCTCTGATCACTGTATGAACAGTTTGACCTGATCGACCGACTTTTACAATACAAACTTTAATAATTCAAAGCATTCAAATGAATTCATAGTTCATGAATAGTTTAAAGTTTATGAAGTATAATACATTCTTTTCTCATGGATACAAGATGAAGTGAAAGTTCAAAAGACAGACATTTTTGTACGATATCACTTACCATTTATTCCAACGAAGAGAAAGAAGAGACGAAAGAAATGAAACAGATTTCAGTGAAGACAGCAGACGTGAAACGGTTCCAAGAAAAATCTTACGAGCAAAATAATAGTAAATTCAGGAAATTTGATAGTACTAGTAGTAGTAGTAGTAGTAGTAATAGTAAGATTTTGTTATTGTACCGAAAACAGAGAAACAGGATAAAAGGAGTCCCGTACGTCTCTCAATTCAAATGGAAAATCCTTCTGAGTAACAGACCGAGGTGGAACTCAGTCAAAGGGGAGCCACAGAGGAACAATGGTTGCATTATTTTGAAAACCTGTTTTTTATGTTTCCAAAGAAAACTACAATTTCTTACAAACTACTTCATTTTAATAATTCCCATGGAAGTTTACGAAAAACCGATATATCTTCCAAAGTTGTTCAGAATCAAAAACTGATTCGAAATATTTGCGAAAGTTAAGCTTGAAAAAAATGCGAGAATTCAGTTTGAAGCAATGAACAAATATGAATAAAAAATGGAAAAAAATGAATTCCACTCTAACAAATATACAGACAAAAAATACACTGAATAAAATCATAAAAAAATGGTTCAAACAAATAACATTTTTTAAATAAAATTTTTTTAATATTCAAAAAATGAAATATTTTCAAAAATTGAAACTTTTTTCAAATAAAATGTTTTCAAAAATTAAATTTTTTTACTTAATTTTTTTAAATTAACACTTTTTAAAATTAAATTATATTTGTTTATGTTTTGGAATTAAAAAAACTAATAAGAATTTTTTAAATTAATTGTTCTCCTGTTTTGACCCCCATAAAAATACTTTTCGTACCTCCCACGGGGTTTAATCAACTCGTCGCAAATTTCGGCAGACTTACCGGTCGAATGGAGCATATCCGCCGATTTTGCCGCAAACACCTGCGCGTCGCCACGCGCATCACTTGTCGTCGTCAGGGCCAGAAACGCTAACGGACGAGGCTCGCTCCGGCGTCGCGCATCTTTGTGTCGGCGCTCATCTGTTGTGTTTACGATGCGGCCGCCGTCGCCAGACGCCGCAGACTCTTTCGCGGTCTGCATCTCTCGCACTCTCCTCGCGAGGAGAGCTAAGAGAGCCGAGTACCAACGTCGTACTGCAAACTCCCTAGTGGGGTTCACGGTTATCGATCGGGATTTACCAAAACTAAATTTGAAAAAACGAAACAGCAAACTATGTTATTAGATAGTAAAATTTTGACATCTAATGGTATCAAATTTACATCCTTAAGGGGACTCTCCACAAAAATGAATATTTTTGTTAATTTTAATCCAGTCACCTTGATTTTTTGGTGATTTGTAGAATTTAGGTACTTTAATAATAATCTGTAGCAAAAATCCCCCAAAAATCAATTGTTTATCATTAATTTAAAAAATGTAGTAAAAAAAATAGTTTTCAAAAAGTTACTTGGAGCTCAAATTGCAATAAATTTTATTGTTTTTAAAATAAAAAATTTTAAATTTACTAATTTTATTTTAAAAAATGAACAAATCTTCAATTAAAAAACCGAACACCTGTCCGAATATCGAACCCCGGAATTCCGCTCGGCAAAAATATGACATAATAAAGAAAGATGATATTGAAAAAAACGTAAATTAATCAACACCGACGTGGCGCGCAAATCGCGCACACCCCGTTAGGGATAGGCGATTGTCAAAACTTGTTTTCAAGGTTGCTAGTGGTCGTACGATATAATAGTAGTTTTAACATGCGAGGCGCAACGCGTGGAGGGAAAAAACGAGGAAAAAAGGATACACAGGTGTATAGCCCTCGTGGCTGCGACGCCCGCTTACGATCCGACTATTTCGTCCTTTCAGCCGTGCACTTGTTTTCTTTTTTCCATCGGACAGACCTAAGCAGATTAATGGGCTAAAAGGGCCCGATCAGATTGTCCCACATTCGATGGTCATTTCTTCACCCACTTTTCAATGCTGTTATGTAACCTTTTTTTCGTTAAGAACGTTCAAATAGAATGTTAAAATAAAGATTCGGATTAAAAAAATGTATGCAAATATTTATTTGCAAATATTTGTAAATATTTTAACAAAATATTTTTTATGACAAAATAAAACAGCAAAGAAATCTGACGAAAACATAGTTTTGTTTAAAAACATGTCACAATTTATTAAAAAACAAAAATAATATAAAATAAAAAAAGTATTAAATTTACATTTTCAATTTTTCAAAGAAAAATCTTCTTTTAACAAATCTTTAGTATTTATTTGTTTATTTATACTTTAATTAAAATTACAAATAGTTAAATGGTATCAAAAATGCTATTGAAGTTAATAATGAATTATCATTTTGATGACATAGTGATTTTTTTGCTTGACACCTTAAATATCCGGCCCTTTATAAGAACTAATGAATAAATGAATAAAGTGAAAAATGGTTTTCTTATAATTTTCCTTTTGGTAGTTAAAAAAAGAAAAAAAACGATACTTTAAAGGGAGAGAAAAAGAGGAGTTTGGTGTACGTGCACTTTTGTTCTATTTGTCACGTGCGTTTGAACGCATGAGTGTGACATACCAAAAGGCATGTCAATGCGTGGGATGTTGCATGACTCTCGCTCTTCTTTTCATTTCTGATAAAACTGACGCTTTAACGAGAACATACAATTGAACCGTAATTACCAACCACTCGATTACTACTTATCTTTATTTTTCCACGGAATCAATTACTTCTCATCAATTTTCAGTTCAGACACTGTTAATTTTCTTAGTTACACCGATACTTTTCTTAATCTTGTCAGTGGTCAGGTACAAAGTTAAGATAAAATGTGAAATAATAGTTCTTTCACCAACATAAATAATTGTCGACATTCAAGAAATACTTATATTCAAATTACCTTTATAATTTGCGATATTTCAGGTAGAAATTAAATGTCGAAACTGCATTCAAGTTGTTTTTTGTATTTTTAATTTTAACTGTAAACAAGTTTTTAAATTGTAAATCAACAACTTTATAAACAATATCAAGATTAAAATGAATTTTCACTTTAATATCGCATTTTCACCTTCAAACAGTTCAACATTCTCGAAATTTAATTATTTCATATTCAAATTTCTATTTGCACATTTTTATTTATAATTTCTGTTGTCCAATCTTAGCCATGCTGAAATGTTAAATTTAATATTGAAAATAATATTAAATTTTATATTCAATTTAGTATTAAATTTAAAAACCGTCCCCCGAAAATCAGTCAAAAATCGTAGTTTGTTAGAAAAAAATGTTATTTTTCAACTGATTTTACTGAAATTTTGATTATAAACAGTTATCAACTCAGAAATTGAAGATCACATAATTTTTATTAATTTTTATTCCAGTAAACGTATTCGTTCAGTATTTTCGTTAACAGATTTTTATTCCAGTGCTTTATGCTTGAAATTTAGTGCAGAAGTAATCTTTTGCACTAAATTCCATTTGTTATTAACAAATAAATGATTAATTATCATTTTCATTTATAAATAATTTCATATCCACTTTCTATGAGGTAGGAGGTGTTTACAAACAAAATTTTAGTAAAATCGATTCAGTAAAATCCTAATCGGCATTTTATGAATCGGATATGACATTTTATTTGATATTATTAAATATTATATTTAATATAAAATTAAATCTGAAATTTAGTGTGCGAAATAAAAAAAATAGTAAATATTATTTCTAAATTTCAAAATCTTTTAAAATGTTTCCAATTTTTCTTATTTTGACAACTTTTCAAATATTGAACATTTCCCAAAGTTTAATAATTTGGAAAATGTTGAAACTGTCAAAGTCAGTTTTGTAATTTTTGGTAATTTTGAAAAACAGTTTAAAAAATGTGAAAGCTTTGAATAATTTGATACAAAATTATGTAAATATGACTAATTCAGTATTACATTTCACGTTTTACTTCTCAAATATAACTTGGTACAAAAAATTAACACTATTACCGCAACTTTCATATCATCGTTCTTATTTGTATTCCAATTACTATTTTTAATTTTCATTTTACACTTTCATTTCACTTTAATTTTCATTAAAAATTTCGTATTAAATTTTGTATTAAATTTCATTTTAAATTGTATACTCCTAATACTGCAAAACTATATTCAATATGAAATTTAATCTTATTTTTTAATTTAATTTAATCTTAAATATAACAGTTTTTTCTCAATAAAGAATATCACAATTAAAAACATTAACCCCATCCCCCTCCCCCCAATTAACCCAAACCCCATCCAAGAACTGGAATCGGCAATGCCAAGTGAACGTCCCAGCCAGTGGCGCCGTATCAGCAGATAATCCGATGTATACGCGCAAAGTGGAGCTCATCCTCCGGCA
This sequence comes from Ceratoteleas bidentatus, assembly GCA_022817645.1. Lineage (NCBI taxonomy): Eukaryota > Metazoa > Arthropoda > Insecta > Hymenoptera > Scelionidae > Ceratoteleas > Ceratoteleas bidentatus. The sequence continues at coordinate 9,671 of JABFPB010003780.1, forward strand.
GTCGACTCTGAACTCTCGCGAGTGCTGCTTCTCATCCCACCAAGAACCCGTCTGACGGCTCCCAAATTAGCTCGAATATCTCTCCCCAGTCCCATTTCGACTCCCAAAAACCGCCTGCCAAAAAATTTTTATTTTTCCAAAAAAATTTTTTTTGGAAATGAACACCATGCTGAGACTCGAAAACCGGGTCTGAGCACCGAAACCGGACATCTCCCGACTGCGACGATGAGCGTGAAAGTATCCGTGGGAACCTAGTCCGAAGTTCGTCCGGACTCGAAAAGGTCCTTTTCGAGTCGACCCGAGGCGTCCGCCTTGATCGGGCGTTCAGCTCTCTCAATAAGGAGGGAATCAGTTTTGCGGATTTGCTGGGCGCAAGGTGACTTGACATCTTTTCCGTCCTTTGCTTTGAGGCTTTGTGTCAGTTTCTCCGGAGAGACGCGCGTTTCGAGCATTCTCACTAAAATTTTTGACAGTAAGATGTGATAATATTGGGTGGTAGTCCCAAATTTGCAGTATGTTTGTATTTAATATACTGGTACAAATATATCTGGTATTCCTGGTAAAAGTAGAAATATATTGGGAACATATTAGGAATATATTCCTGAAATATTCCCAATATATTTCGTTGAAATTATAAACAGATTCCCAATATATTGCGATAGTTATAAATATATTCCTAATATATTGCAAAAATTACAATATATTTCCTACATTTTGCAAAATTGGAAATATATTGGAAATATATTGGGAATGTACTGGAAATAGATTGGAAATATATTTTGTTATAAAAAATTAATTGGGAATATATGTTTCCTGTATGACCAATATATTTCTACTTTCACTAGGGTATGTTTGGGATTACTCACAATTATGTTTGCATCAAATATACTGAGTTAAATATACTGATGTATTAGTGCTAAAGTAATTTTTTAATTTTTAAATGTTCTTATGTTTTTGTGAGAGTCGGAGAGGAGATTTGGTATGAGATTTTTCATGAGGTTTCCCTAAAATGTATTATTTTAGCTCTCAGAAGATATATTATTTTGAGGATCTATGTTAGATTCAATTACATGATAATTATGACTAATGTTACCAGAAGTTTTATGAACAATTATGAGAGTCTCATAAAAATTAATAAGATGCAGTTAGTAGAGTTGGACTTTTTATGAGTTAGAGAAGAATTTGCGAGAAATTTAATACGAATTTCTCGCAAATTCGTATTAAATTCTTTTATATTTATTTATGTAAATGTAAGTAATTTTCTTTTTTTCTTTTTATTCTAAAAATTCTGATATCACAGATTTTTTCTGTGATATCACAATAATGTTCTTGTGACATAGACTAATTCTAAAAAAAAATTAAGTAAATTTATGAGTTAGAATCTCGCACATTCGCAAAAATTAGAAACTGCCTCAAACCTTAATATTCTTCATGAGACTTGTGAGAACTGTATTCAAAGAATGCTGAGAATCAAATGCCTTAGAACGTAAATCAATTGTTTTATTATTTTTAACTTGTCTCATAAATCTCACATAAGGAAAGTCTTATACTTCTCAGAATCTCATAACTGAAATATGATAATATGATAACTGAAATAATAATATTAGAAACAAAGTTAAAATTTTTTATTTAATTCTCAAAATCTTATAATTAAATATTTTACAATTAAAATTTAAATCCACTCTAAATCTCATAAGCACTTTCCGAAACTTACAAAAACGTACATTCTATAACTGTCACAAGATCTTATTTATGAGAATTTATTTATTATCAGAAAACATATTTATCCTGATTTATTCAGTCTCATTATAAATAAAACTTTGATGATAACTTTCAGTTGCATGAATGACAGATAACTACGAGAATGCCCAAGTCTCATTAGCCAAAGATGTTTACGAAGATTAATCTACACTTACACATTTTGAAAATGTATTTCAATTTGAATTTGTTCTCATAAATATATTTCATAATTACCGTATCAGCAAATAATATTAATTAATATTCCATAAATGTTCCTGGAATATTTGAATGTTCCAGTAATATTCTCAGATTATTATTTAAGGTTGTACAATCGCAGTACTTATGTATTAGGAAATGCATGAAAATTTACTCAAATGTAGATTAATATGATTAATTTTATTTTCTCGTATATCAACGAAGTTGTGTCGCTAGAAGATGAGATATAAATTGTCAAGTTACCGAAAATTACATTAGCTCTTATGGGAACTAATTGTACAACCTTAAAATGAATACTGGAAACGATTTTCCTGAAAGTCGCCCACAAATTGTCTACAAATACATCTAGAAAATTATTTTGTACGAATTATTTTTCTCAGCGGAGTTGATCTTATGAGTCGAAACATAGTTTGTTTAAGGGGACAGGCAAATGAAATGATGAACATCCGAAAAAAAGTTTTATTGCATTTTTTGATACTTTGCAGTGTCCTCTTTCATATGATGTTTTTATTCTTTTCGAAACAACTTTAAAGGTTGATCAAATTAAAAAAAATGATTTTATGACTGTACAGTTTGTAATATGAAAGTAAAACTAAACCTTTTATCTCGAAAACTTTTTTTCGATAAATATTTTCCATAACTTTAAATGATTCGAAATTTAATTATCTATTAATTGTCTAGACAGATTTTAATTATTCGCATATTTTATGAAGTAATGAACAATAGATTAAAAAACTCGAAAAAAACCTACTTTTTCAGCATTTTTAAAATATTTTTACACATTCCCTAACGGAACAAAACGTTCTTTAAACGTTTTAAACATTTTAAACGTTCACGAAACTTTTATTGGACATTAAACGTTTAATGAGCGTTTATAAAACGTTTTTCGGCTTGTGTTCCGTTAGGGTTACTTCTCATAACCTTTTTTTTTGATAATGTTTATCAAACAAAATGGCGATAATTGGATCAAAATTAGATAAAAAATTTGGCGCTCAGGAGCATTTTGAAAATCGTGTATTTATAATTCAATAATGAACCAATTAATTTTTTTTACTTTTTATTTACTTTTTACTACAGATTCTAAAAGGAGGTTCTAAACGCTATCACCACACAAAAATTACAGTGATATATTGAAAAATTAAAAAAGGGCATTTTCACTTGTCTGTCCCCTTAAAATTCCAGAATGTAGATGATAAGCCCTCTCTCCTAATTAACAGCCCCACAAAACACCCTTCATTTTGGACATAATAAAAAAAAAGCCAAACATTTAAATAATTTCGTTCGTTTATTACAGTAATTTGCGTTTTGGACCAAAATGTGGGCAAAACTATTAAAAAGAGGTTTAATGATCTGTAATAAAAAAGAACTCTTCCCATTAAAAAAAAAATCAGTTTACTTCAAATGACCCTGAAAACTGATAGCTAAAACAAACTGAATAACATCATTAAATGCCCCCTTGATATCATTACTTTTGTCTGAATTTGCGACTGTTCCGTTTAAAATGGGACATTCTCTGTATATATTATACATAGATTATATGTATTGGGACTCGCAGAATCGAATGCGAGCGTACCGGTGTTTTGGAAAATTACAAAAAGTAGAGTGTAAATGGAATAAACATAGAAGCTATAAATCTTCAGTCAAAGATGTGAAAAATTGTATAATACTAAAAAAGCACTTTTGGTGATTTTATGGCATTTTGAATTACAAAGGAAAATTAAAAGCTGAAAGAGAAATTTTGAAAAAAGATATATTTTCTTGTTTACTACACATCTATGCCAATTAATAACAAAAAAGTGAAGATAATTTAATATGCAATGAAGTATTTTTTGCAGACAACCGAATATTTAATTACTAAATCGAAAAAGACAAAAATATACCCACAATTTGTCTGTTTCTGTAGGCCCGCCATTTTTTGTACGCTAACAGCGCCACCAATGGATCCTGTGAGTCCCAATAACGTATAATTCATGTATAAAAGTCCATCTAATACATGTATATTATACTTCGTGTTCTATCGGGGGAGGGGTGCTTGGGGTAGATGGATGAACGGTACTGACACCTATGGGATTGGTTGTGGGAGTGAATGGAGTGGGAATATGTAAGACGCGTTGCGGGGTGAACGAACTATTAATACAGTTAGGTGGTTTTAGGATGCTTGCCGTGGAGGCGCGCGCTATCGGCGATTAGTATGCATCGATATTGACACCTTCGAGGGCGCCGCGGAGGCGACGCCATTCCTATTCTAAGCGCCTCTAAACGCATCCATTATTCCGGGCTTATCACCGCTCGAGCCTAACGGAATTTCAATACAAGTTTTACGCGATTGTTTACAATGGTTCGACGACTTTTCGCGTTTAAATGGGAAAAATAGGAGAGAAACTAGGGGAAATTGGAGGGAAAAGGTATTTGACATGGTACGATGGCGGTTGGGAGAGTTTGAAGTTGATAGGCGGATTGTTGCCCACTTCGCAAGTTTGGAGGCCTGTAACTGTTGAGATTATGGGAGTAGGAGGAAGATTTTGACGGTTGCCTGAAAAACTCGAGTGAGAAAATGGGAGTTTCGAGTTTCAGATCGATTGGACGATTTTGCTTTTTTTTCGATTTTTAGGTTAGTTGGTAGTTTGAGGTGTAACTCAATGGAAATTGGAGGAAATGGTGTTTAGAAAGGTAAGGCGACGATTGCAAATCATTCAGAAATAGCGGATACATGTTTCCTCATCTCATAAGTTTGGAGATTCATATCTTTTGAGGTTATGGAACTAAGAAGAAAATTGCGGCGCTTCCTTGAAAAACTCGAATGAGAGAATGCAGAAGTCGAGTTCCAACTCAGTCCGACGACTTAATTTTTTCATAGATTTAAGCTCACTTTAAAGTAACTCTTACTAAAAGTAGGAATACACCCTGAAGGTGAAAAAAATGGTACTGGGAAACATAAAATCGCAAATAGCAGCGACTCTGACACGATGAACGAACTTTCACCCACCTCGCAAGTTTGGAGGCCTGTAACTTTGGAGGTTATGGGCCTAGAAACAAACTGTTTCTCATCCCTTGAAAAACTCGAATGAGAGAATGTTGCTGCCAAGTTCCACCTCAATCCGATGACTTAATTTATTTTCCAACTTTTAGGTTAGTTCTCGCCGATTTGTGATTTTCGTGAGAACAACAACTGTTTTCCGTTCGTGTTCGCGGTAATTGACTTATTAAATTTCGCAAATTAGTTGTCCAATTATTTAATTTCCTAATTTGTCGAAATGCGACCGTTTCTCACCGCGTAATGACAAACGACATGCACGTCGCGAGTCGTTTTCCGTTTGGCGAAAGCGGCCTCGGAACTGGAGGATGCGGGCGCGTCAGCCGCGGCGTTTTCGCTAATTCAGGAGAGATCAAACGTAGCCATCGGCACTTATGACGAGGCCGCCTGGGAAAAATATGATTCGAGGAATGATGCACGCTTGTTTCTCGACTCTTTGAAGATGCAGAACTGCAACCTGGGTGTCTTATGTGGACAATTAGCGTGTCTAATGTCCGGCTGTGAGAACAGAATGTGTACCCTAAAACTTGTAACTTTTATTTCTTCTTTTACATTCTCGTTGGTAAATTTAATTTAGAATTATATATATTTTTAGATTTAGGTATAACAGATATATTTCAGCGTCCAAAAACCTAAAAATGGTAATTCTAACGATTATTTACTTTCGTTATTTATTATTGTTTTGTATATTATTATAATCATTTATAAATGAGGAAATTGAATAAATGTATTATACACCTCATTTTTCTAACAAAAAACACTTTTCTACTGCAAAACCTAAAAAAACCGTTACATGACATTTTCTCCAATCCCATTTTCTGAAATGGTCCCATCAATAACGCAATTGCGTAAAACCCTGCTCGACGTGAAATACGAATGGATAATTCCCTGTCCCGGCAGGATTTGCGCGGTATCATAACAGGCGTATCGTAACGGCGCGCCGGACATCGTACGAAACTTTTGCGTCACAATGCTGGCGCGGCGGAAAGCTCTGAAATATTGCGTTTGTCTGGAGAACGAACGGCAGAAATGGGAGAAATGAGCGGGACCCCGACGAGTTATGACACCTAAGTACAACGTGCGCGCGCGTTTCCCCGTACTTGTATCGCTATTCTTCTGTTTAATGTTACAAGCACGCCGGCCCGGGGCGGCTTTATGATAGACAATAATAATAATAGATAAGCCGGGAACACGCTCGGCCCTTATCATTTGATGGAAATGGGAGCTGATTATGAATGGATGGACTATTAATCTTCCTCTGGGCTCTTGAGAAAAGTTTTTAGGGCTTTTTATTGAATGCTGAAAATGGGGGTTTGAATTGAGGGATCAAATTTTGAGGTTAGAATTATAGGTTTAAACATTGAAAAAATGTTGTTTCCGAAAAATGAAATTATTTTTATGGAAATTGAAAAATTTGAAAAAATGTATATTTTTATTTTTTAATAAATTTAAATTGTTTTATGTTGGAATTTGAATATTCCGTGCTTAGTTGGTTCTCGGATAAGCCGCGCCGCGGCGCTCTTGGCGCTTGCTAGGTAAATCGTTTTTGAGAGCTGCTTGAACTCTCTCTCTCTTCTTTGGATCGCCGAACTGAACGGAGTTCTCTCGAATCTCTATCGCCAAACTTTAA
>JABFPB010003781.1:0-16288 GCA_022817645.1 Ceratoteleas bidentatus
ACTTGGGCCAAAGTAAACCCGCGTTTCATTCCAACTGTTTCCCAGGAATGGCTGCCAGGCTTGGGCCAATACTAGGCGGATTGTAACGGTTGGCAAACCACAGATATTTCTTTGCGGTTACCTTCCATTTAAATTTTTTTCAATAAGTTGATACTAACCTTATTTCCAATAATGTATTAGTTATTTAGCTAAATTATAAAATATTGTGAAATGCACTGAAAATGTGAGGGCGGCTCTCATCACAAGACATTACTCGTCTGACAAATGTGCGTTCAAAAATTAGCTGATGGTTTTTTCATCAGCTAATTTTTGTGCTGACATTTTTAGTGATACATTTTAATCTTGATTTTAAACCTTTTTTAAATATTGTTTTTCAGAATTATGATCGCATAACTTCATACTTTCTGTATATAGAAAGAAATAATGTTTCATATAACGATTATGTGATCATGTCAGTCTATCTTACATGTATTACAATATCTTATAATTTTATGTAGATTCTCGCAAATATGAAGATATGACAACGATATGTCATAATAATAAAATGGTTAGTAATAACATGAGATTCCGCAAAAGTTATATACGAGAAGTCGTTTCATATTGAATTTGAATGTTGTATATTCCGGAAAATGAAACTTTTTCATTGCAAAGATCTCTTAATATTAAGTAAAATAATATTCCCATGTAGAAAGTCACTCTGTTTTGGTACCAATACGACTCCGGCGACGGGGTGACCGGGCCCAAACGGGGTCCGAAATGAAACGCGCAATGAAGTCGTAACCAACGCCGGACTTCGACGTAAACCCAAGCCCGGATTCCGACGTCGATACGGGCCCGGAATCCGACGTTCCGGACAACTCTGATTACTGTTCTGAACATATCGTTCTGAAAAGTACTGGTTGCTGATTGCCCATTACTGTCCTAAACAGCAGTGAGTGCTGTCCAGTACAGTACTCAGTACTGTCCGGACAGCACTGTTTACTGTTTCAAGACGATCCGAATCCAGAACAGCACTAGTTACTGCGCTGGACAGTAGTCAGTGCTATCCAGTTTTTTCCGAATAGAAAGACATTAAATGACCCGAACTAAATTTCCACTTGAAAATACATTGCCTGGACATTAAAGGAAATAGAAACCATAGAAATGTTATTTGTTCATTCATTGCTGTTTTTATGATAATTAATTTAACAGTTTTATCTATTTCTCTTTCTTTCTGTTATTTATTTTTACAGAGTATATTCCATGTTTCAAATAATACAATTATTCCCTGCAATAAAACAACTTTCGGCATTAACTCTCCAAGAACATTACTCGAATTTCTGCGAAACCCCCTTTCCCTTCCCAGTTACATTCGCACCCGACAAGCAAGCTCCACCGCTTTCATACTTTCTTTTCGCAACTCCAAATACGTGCGCGCGTGTTTACAAATATAAATTGCCGCTGCGCGGTCCATGCCTAGGCTCTTGATCTCGACACGCCGCGCCGTATAACGAAATTTAATTCCAAACTTGCGTCTCGCTGAAATGCACAATGCACCGCCGCGCAGTAGGTCGCGTGCGGCAAACATTCGACGACGAGCGCGCAACGAAAAGCGATTGGAATCGCGGCGACAAAGCGTCGCGCGTTTTATCGAATCGGCCGTGCGCCAATTAAGGCGCGTTTGTTTACGATGCGACGATAAATTTTCGTCGTCGCGGTCCGTGGCGCACTCATGAATATAATATCGGCAATAAAGTTGAGTGCTGTAATGGGCGGCCGATAAAAATTGCTGTCGAATTTCTGTCTCGCGCGCGCCGATATCGAGTTATCGATTGTCCTTCCAGCGGAATGCAGTTTAATAATTCGTGCACGTTACTTATTACCTTGCAAATTCGCATTACAAAGTTGCCGAGAGTTTATAGGCGGCGATAAAGCGTTTCGCGGATTGCCCCGACGCCGATCAGAATCGGGGATATCACAGCGACAGTTTCAGCTAAGGGGATATACGCTGATTCGGGCAGACGTCGCGTATCAGCGTGTGGCGTGTCGGAGCCAGTTCGGAGCTCGGTCAGTTAGAAGCGTTTAACAAGCAGCGCTCGCTGCTGAAGAGCATGTAATTATATTCCGGGAAAATCGGGCACGAGGTAATGGCGCTGTCCAAACGACCTCGGACGTTTGGCGCAGTCGACGGGAGCTTGGAAAAATGGCTTTTGGAAGTACGTCGATTTGCTTTTGCGAGGGTTTGTTGTAAATTTAATAGGTTTCGTGAGGTTGAGAAAGGTCGCGGGGAATTGGGCGCTTTATGTTGCAAAAGAGGGGATTTGATTGTATGTTTATTAGGTCATCGTTGAAAACAGTTTTAAATGCATTAAAAATATTTTAAAAGATGTGACGGTGCGGAGCTCTTGGATTAGTGGCAGGGAAATTGGTTAATTAAGCGTTTTAATGAAGGGGTTTGCAAATTAAAAACTGTTTTTACTCATTCAGTGTTCGCTAATAGAGGATGTTCGTGGTTAATTACATGTATTGGAATTAATTTTTGCTGAAAGACAAATTTTGGATAAAGAAGTTTTTTGTTTCAGCCGTAAACAATTTGAAATAAAAATGGACTTTTAAAAGAAGATTCTTATTTTCAATTCAGGATAATATAAAAACAGAGCCGAGTAAAAAATGTATTACAGTATCAATATAAATTGAAAATACACACCCAAAGAAATATCCTTAAAAACTACAGTGAAGACCGTTAAAACTACAGTCTATTTCTCTGGGTGAATTGCTCCGTGACATGAGGCTTGATGTATCACCTACAGTGTCAGTTATGTCGCCTTCATCTTACATCGCACCATCTTCGGATTAATTCCTAGTTATTTCATCCATCACAGTATATTACTCTGTCCAATAATGTGCAATGCCCAACAACTGGACTGTACATAATATCTCAGCATTGCATTTTTTGATAGAAGAAAATGTTACTCATTTCCCCCAACATATATCCATCTCGACCAAACATTTCAATTTTGTCTTCCATAAAGAATCATGCATGACACAAGCGAGTAGTTTTAAGAATGTCGAATAACGGTGGCAGAGGGAGATAAAATGTTGAGCACAAGTCAGAAAGACCTTTCATTAATCTTGCGAATTCCGACCTGTTCATAACAATAGCCGAATTAGACTGGCAGATATCGCTGGTACTCTTGTCGAAGGTGTCGGTGGGATTGAAATTATGTTCTCGTCGGGCGAATTTGTCATGCGTCGCGGCCGGGGCGTTGCCTTGTCGTCACGGGCTGATCACTATTTTTTCAATCTCCTCGAATTTATCCGACCGCCCGCGTGATGACTTCGCTGCTGAACCCGGCTTCTGCTCGCTCCATTTTCCTAATCTCGCCGTCGTTCGGACGCGCGCTGATAAATAACCGCGCATCGATCTCGAATACAATTTAGATCCACGTTACGTCGAGCGTATTTATCTCTGCGAGTCTTCCTCGGGGATTATTAATGTCCAAATGAGGCGCTATATAACACATTTCCTCGTCTCGATTAGAAGGCTTTTGACTTTTTGCGCATTGTTCAGGTGAAGGTTTCATTTTCGGATAGGAGAATCGGAAATAAGTTTTCGAGGCAATTTTTGTATGGCAAAAATAAGGTATTGTTATTTGGCGAAGAAAGATTAAGTCTGCGTTTTTATGAACATTTTTAGGCCGAAATTATGCAAATTTGAAACGATGCCAGGATTTGAGAGTAGAATTTTCGGATGAATATGTAAAATGTTACGAAATGTGAAGGATATTTCTCGAACATATTTGAATTCACAGACGTTGAATGCGTTTCATCAGTCGATAAGGGAACTTCAAGTATTTGTCTGTGCGACGAGACATTCATATAACTGGTTGTAACATTAATGAACATTTTCAATTAAATTTATACTCATAGTTCCTGATAATTGAATGAGGGAGGGTGCAGAACCATTTGTACACTTGAGATCCGAACTATTTATCTACGTAACGTAAAATATTAATTGACAAAATGAGCTATTTTTATGGATTCTGCGTTAATGCATTGCTTAATGAACTATCATTATTTCTATTCAATGTATGAAATAACTATTTATTCATTTCAAGAATATTACATCTAAATCATAAATGAATAACAAACACACGTATATGCTCACAGTAAATAAAGACAAAGTCTGTTCAAATAAACTATCGTTCAGCAAAACTGATTCTTTCAAATAAACAATTTTGTTGAGAGAAAATAACTATTTTTACCGAATGCAACTGAATTACAACGGTTGGAAAAGTTTTCAATAATAATTTTAATCAGTAATCATTAAAAAAATCCCCCTTCAATTACCAACATTACACTGACAGAGAATTCCTTCAAAAACTTTTCACCCATGAGTCATGCCCCCTACAATTCCTCTAAAAATTCTTAAAAATTTCTCACGATCTCACATTTCTTAAGAAATATGACCCCATCTTTCGAAATCCTCCACAATCCTTGCCCCGCAAAGGTTTCGGAGGACCATTTTTTTCAACCACCACATTTCCTAAAAACAAATCCCAATAATCCGCCGCAATGTGATCATTCCATCTCGCAGCCACTATCGCGTCACCGATCCTTCCCGCAAAGCTCCGGCGACCGTTTTGCAAGCGTAAATCGCACTTAGTGAAATTTCCGGGTCAGTTCGCGCAGCGCTGTCCACCTCCGCGTGCACCCCTGTGTCATTACTCGGCCAAGATGAACGAATCGATCGGACTTGTTCATCAGCCCGAGTCGAACGGGGCTCCGCGCGTCCCACTTGCGCCGTCATAAATCAGACCGCGGCGACCCCGAGCGGCACGCAACGTCTCCGCGCGCGTTTCGCCCGGACAATAAACGCGACGCGGCCAATGAGTCGAAATGAGTCGCGGCGCGTTTGCGCGACGCCGTGCCCCACCTCGGCGACAGCGCTGCAATATTTATGAACCCACGGCCGCGGCGCGAAAACGGCCGGACGAATCGACAGACGTGGATCGATCGGCACCGCGCGATTTCTCGACATGTCCGTCGCCTTCGAAATTGCGTGCGCCAATCGATGAACGGTGAGAAGTTTCGGACGATTGCGTTATGTGCATGGAGAAAAATTAAATTGGTTTCTGTTCTGGAGGATCTGGAAGGCTGGTATTGGTACAGGGAAACTGTATATATGAAGGAAATAAGTTGTTTTAATGAGAGTTATGAGAATTAGATAGTAGGATTAGATTAATCTAAACGTGTGTTTGACTCCACTGGGCAAGCAAAAATCGCTTATTTGCTGTCATTTGCAAAATTGAATGCTCTGAATCTCTGGGTTTGTACACCTCTTGAACATGTCCACCTCTGGAACTGTACTCGCAAAAACCTCGACTATCTCGACACTTTTGACCAATCAGAACGTAATTGGCCGCCATAACAGTTCAACAACCAATCACCAATCAGCATAACCGAGATTTCCAGTCTCAATGAGTGTATAATTCCAGAAGTTTTGGTGTATGTCGTATTTTATATTAGTTTTTTGTACAATCGGATTAGTTCGGCAATTAAAATTAAAATTGGAACGTAATTCTTCCAATAGTAAAAAGAAACATTTACTTATCTTGGTTTATCAAATTCAGAGTTAGTTTCCATTTTAGTTTCGAGTTCGAAGCTTTTTTTCATGAATAGGTGGTTTGCATGCAATCTGTTGCGAAAAAGTTTAGGACAGACATATTGTTTGAATACAAATATTGTATACGTTCGTACACAGGATGTCTCAGATCATCAGTTCATATATTGCACATTTGATTACGTTATATGTGAATAGGGAGAGGGTCTGGTATAAAATGCGCATCAAGGATTTTTTATTTTTGTCAAAGAAACAATGTTTGAGCTTTAGTATTCTAGAATACATTATTTGCATAAATCATTTTATTTTTGTTTTCAAAATTTACATTGACAATAACATTTCTTGTGACATGTTACGGTCAGTTAGACATCTTGTTCATTGTCTAATATTAACAGTTTAATTGACTGAAGATCATAGTACAATCAACTAAGCGTTAGGTACAATTTAAAAAATGCTTCACTTGATTTATACCGACGGTCCGCTTGACCGTCAGTATAAATTCAAACACGGAGAAAAATTTTTGGTAGTGGCAACCAAATTTTGGTCGTCACTACCAAATAATCTGGTTAATTTTTACCCAACCAAAAAAGGGTTTTTTGTGGTTTTAGTGAGGCGAGAGTCGCACACTATCCAGCTGATTACTACCGGATGTCCATTAGGAATTTCCACAGATTTTGCCCCTAGGTCACTTGAGGGAAAATTTAAAAAACCCCAATCAAATGATTTGGTTGTAGCAACCAAATTATTTGGTTGTAGTAAGCAACAATGGACAACCAAATGTATTTGGGTGTCGACGACGGCCGTGACTGATCAAGCCAACGAAACCTAACTAAAACATTTGGTTGCTTCTACCAAATATTTGATTGCCACCATTAAATTGCTTCAATAAATCGTTTGGTCGCAGTAACACAATCTTTTTTCTCCGTGAAACGACGTTAGTTGATTTTAGATTAATTGATACAAACATCCACTTCGTGCATGATGATGATGATTTCTTTTCCACGTGTTCTTTTCCAAGTATTCCACGTGCGGCATTCGGATTCCACTTGCTGCATAACATTCTCTTTTATAGTGTATATCTGAATTAACATGTCTGCAAGGTATACGTGGTAATTATCAAGCTTAGACTATGAGACGTAAAATGTAATGTTTGGTTACACAGTACTATTCTCAACTCGTAACAAATCCACGGCACTTGCCATATCATTACTGCGTTCTACTTGTCACATGTTGAAATCTGCGTACGGTCAATCGAAATTCTGTTCGATCGTTTCATATTCGAACGATCCGTAGTTTAATCCACATATGCATTTGTTTATATAATTTCCATTTCATTAACCTGAAAGTTAAATCGGTTTTCAACATGAGACAAATATTTTTGAGAATGTAGCAAAATTGTAGCAAAACTTCAAAGCAAAACGTGCATTTATTTCGGACGAAAATTACGAAAGAGAAATAGTAAAAATTGAGCTTTGCTCTATACTCTCTAAATTTTAAAATTGAATATTCACTTTTTCGAAAGTTACAGTTCTTGTTCACTCAGAAAGTGAATATTCAGTTTTTGAAAAAGTTAACTTAAATAGATTATGAAAAAATTAAATATTGACTAATTAGGATTGACCAAAAAGTGAGTGTGAAAAAAGACTTAGAGTTGAAATTTCACTTTTCAAATTCAATAATAATTTCGAATTCAACTTTTCAAAAAGTGAAAAAAAAAGTTTCAGTCTCCACAAAATTGAAAATTTCACTTTTTCAAATTTAGCTCTTCACTTTTTCAATTTAATACTCTGTGAATTTCAATAACATGATGTTAACATTTTAATGTGCACGAATTTTGTTTGCAGAATGAAAGAAAGTTATGCAACGTATCTGAAATTAAAAAGATGCTTAACCCATTTTCTGTGGTACTGATTTTTCTATCTCTATCAAATAGAAAAGAAAAGAAGTCACGTGACTGACACCTAGACCAGTACAAGAATTTCTTTCCGATATTCGTCTTTTGCTGTTGGTCGTACACACATATATTCATAGACCTTTCACTTTTACAGCGATTTTTATCGATCAAGAGGCAAAGTGTTAAATTTCATTTTAAAAAATCTTAAATCTTTTTAGACTTAAAGCTGATTGAATTTCTGAGCACAAATATCAATGAGAATAAATTATTAATATTTTGTCTGTTTATTTGGCAGAACTAAAATTTACTTCTTATAATTAAATTATTTATTAAAATTATTTATTAAATTATTAGGCCAGCTAAAATTTACATATGTTATTCACTCGAAAAAAATGTTGTAGTTTCTTTATTCGCTTTTGAGGCTGAAAACAAGATGACAACGATGCGGCAACTGTATGTAGACGGGCTCGCTCACCTTAATGATCTAAACGTTCTTTTTTTCCACATGGGTTACCTATGTTATGGAAACTCAATAAATTTATATGACATAACCATCTCGTTTTTGCAGTCTAAAAATTGTACATTGCGTGTATAAAATATTTATTTATGTCAGCACTGACCTTTATGAATATAAACAACGTAATCACATTCTTTCGGTACACATTAAGTTTGAAGTCGTGTAAAAGCGAATCATATAGGTAATGCTCTTTCACTTTTGTATAATGGACGCTCAAACAATTGTTTTTCTTGTGAATTTTGTGAATCGATTAATTATATCAGTTATTACTTGACGATAATCCTTCAAAATAATTATGCAAACTTAATTTGTCCATGATTATATTGCGTTAATCTCTAATTACTTTCATTACTTATTTTACATTGCTCGCAAGTTTTGATCAAAATCCTTAACGCTTCGTGCAACGGCATATATAGTGTATTTTTGTTTATATACACCTAAAATTAGCATGTAATTTTACATATTTTTTGAACATGTCGTTGTCACTTACGTTGCGGCCGACAAATTCCGAATCCAATTGCGCGCGCCTACGTGCGTGCGCTGATCGCGTGATCGCAAAATATCGTGACATCAGGGTCAAGCTCGTTCCGCTCGAAAGCTATGGGTCACGACGATATAATTGCACTCGGTTGCACTTGAAATTCGCGATTCCCCGCGGCCTCCCCGGGCCAATTTACGGCCATCGGAACGCCGGTAATTGACGAAACCGACGAAGGTGTTGGCGATAGCAAAGCGACCGATTTCCGGTTGGCGATCGAGCAGTGCAAAAGCTTTATCGATTCCTGCGCGGAAATCGCGTTACTGGGCTTACACCTTCGCGCTTTATTTATAAGATGATAAACCAGCGCCAAAGCAGGGGTGCGGACGTCAGCTTGCGCATTTTACAACGACGCAAGGTAATTTCTTGACGCACGACTTTTCTGCGTTATTTATCAAACCGCGGTGACGTTTTATTAACGAGCGCGGTAACATCGGCAATTCCGATCGAATTACGTCACGGCGTCATAAAAAATTGATTCGCGCTTGAACTCGGCGCGGATTTGTCGCGTTCGTGATGAGCCATGCAAAATGCACGCGGCGCTTCGCGACAAGTCGCATCTAATGACCCAATTCGAGGCACGATTACGGGCTGGTTTGTAACGAATTATCGCGCGGACGAACGGACGGAGCGGTTTTTTTGTAATCGCGGGATTGAGCGCTCGGGGAATGAAATGCAAGTTTTATCAAACGCCCGGGAGCGCCGGAAAATAATTACGGAATTAAGTTCCAATTAATCTTATTACATCTAATTAAGCTCGACTGTATCGCGCAGAATCTAATCAGGGCTAATTCGATTAGCCGCGCGTTCCATTGATTACCATTTCACGTAACAATCGGCGAACAATCATTTTTCATGTCACGCCGTTGCACTAAGAAAACGTATTCGCGAAACCGGCATTTTTTAAATTCTTGGTTCTTGGTACGTTTTTTTTGTAAAATTGTACATAAAAGCTTTTGTAAAAGACTGACGCTTTTTTCAAACGCGCTGCGTACGGTATTTTGTATAAAGAATTTACATCTTCATTCAGCATGGAAAAACGTGCTGTTCGCACGCGTACTGAGAAAAGTAATTAATAAAATAAAATTAATAATATGATTAATAAAATAAAAGCATTTTTTTATTAACCATTATAAGATAAACATTCGATTCGGAAACATTCGATCCAATTATAAACTGTGAGCATGTAGGACTGGGCCAGTCCGACTGACCGATCAATTACGAAATGTTATTTTATTGTACAGCGAATTCATGAAAGTTTAACGAATTCTTTTTCTCACTCTGGTATATAGTACCAGGGTAAAATACGATTTTAAAAATTGAATCTGCAGTGAGAAAAATGCTCGTGGACTTATAGCAATACTTCTTGTAAAGTGAACGCATCGACTGCTGAGAAAAGTAAGATTAGATGGAATACTGTTTTTTTCACATCTTTCTCTGCGATTGGTAGAATTTTTTTCATAATTGCGTGTTTCTAAATTTAAAGAATTTAGGACTGCAATTTGTAATACACGTTACAATACTATACCGCACAATAGGAAACAAAATTGTTTTCAACAGATTTAGTAGTTACTCCTAATTTACTAGATAATATAATATTTTTCCCGAATATTCAGTTATTTACAATGAAACAATTTTCTCCGTGTACCTATGCACACAAGCATTGGATGAAATATCGGTAACCAAGCATTTCCTTGAACGAATTACATTTTGGATAATCAAACTAAATTTCGATTACTGCATATTTTCTTCATTTTAATAACTACTTAGGGCATACTGTTTTTTATTAAAAAAATCGGTTTAAATAACCAAGTATGTTTCTTCTTCTAGCTCATTTTTCTTGATAGAAGAGCATAAAAATCATGCCATGAACTGGTTTTAGTAGGTACTGCAGTACATGTTTTTATTGTAAATTTTCTCTACGTCGTAATCTGGAAAATGAAAATGGGATGTCGACTGTCGGGCGTGTGCTGTTTTCGAGCCGACACAGCCTTGGAAACACGTTCAAATAGGTCCCGCGGTGCGGCAACATGATTAAATTTCAATAATGAAATTCGGCCGGCCGTTCACAAAGAACGGTCTCGCGGATTTTCATAAATTCCGCGTACACGAGCGCCGCGCGGACTGCCATCATCGGCGTATTGTGTAAGATTTCATCAGATACGTGTACAGCCGGCTCAATGGAATTGTCAGAGCGTTGTCGCCAAAATCAATGTTTTTCCGGTGCTTCAGGTTCGATAGTGCTTTTGTCCGGTTATTGATGAAGTGTTGATAAGAGTGTCAATGCCAATGTTGCGCCGAACGGTCAGAAACATTAAAAAACGGTGTAATTGTGAGGGCGAGATGGCTTCCGCAGATTCGGCTTCAGATTTGAGTCAATCGATACCTGAAGGTTTCAGCGAGTTGCTGGTTGAAAGGGTGCGGAGTTGCTAGAAGAAAAATTGGTTCCGGGAAATTAACGGCTGTTTAATAATGTAGCGTCGGGTTACAAGAACTTTCGCGGATACTGTAATTACGAGCGTGTTGCAGAAACCCTAAGTGCATTCGTTAGAACTGCCGTTGGTGTTTGCGTGAGAGTAATGGTTGGTTGCAGATTTGCCTAGTTCGGATTTGTCTCTTTGAATATTCAAATCCACCAGGAATTACACGTCGCCTACAAGAAATCGTGAAGGACAATTTCATTGCTCTTTGCGCTTTTATTCCCAACAAGCTCGGAAAGATCCTCTCGATAACATCCGATCACACAAATTGATTTGTCACCGAATCTACTTCCACAATTAATCAGACATCCGAAGCGCCTTCCGTTACCAGTATCAGTTCCCAGATTCACAGAATCAACATTTTGTCGATCTCATGTCAGATCTTACCCGGCATCTTACATTACACCGAAATAGAGAAGCAAAATCTAGATCGCAGAGCCCATTGAACATAAATTGCTCCATTTTTCCAGACTTGTTCTTCGATACAAAAAAGGACAACGTGCACTTCGATTGACTCGTTCCAACCTAACAATTACATGATAAAGCCCGAAACGAACGCCCGAGTCAGGTCGGCGAAACTTTTTGTCCGACACTTCGGCGACGAAAAATCGTGCTGGTCAATATTTGGCCAGTCACGTGAGCTAAAACTTGTTGCATTGAATTTGTTGTTTGGATAACGTTGCGCTGCCAAGTGTATAACTATAAGTTTAGACGTGGGTTCGCGAAAAGGCAGGTACACGAAACTAGGGATTACAGACGTACCGGCGCCACTGGCAGCGGCACCTGGTACATTTTTTTCCGGCCGACTCGTTGATTTTGCGACACGTCCCAAAACTTCGCGCTCGAATTGCGCGCAACTTTATCACGGACCGACAAACTGACGACGCGTGTCGCAAACGCCAAATTGATGGCCGAAATGCCCGCTTTAACTGCTCCTTTTTCGCGGATTTCTGTCGACGAAATCGCAAAGTAATGATAACGAATGGGAAAGAAATTCTGTCTCGCGTGGAAATGTAAAGTCCGCACAAATCTGAAGAGAGAAAGTCCGTAGCAGCGTCAAAATGGGGAATTTTTTGGATTGCACTTTTTATTTGCGCGTAAAATATTCGCAGAAATTGCGTCAAGTACATTTACACTGAAAAACGACTCGTCTAAAATAGACGGTTTTTGTCTGTATCAGGCAACGTAAGATAGTAACATAGGTACAGAAGAATTAATAATGTACAGTTGTCAATCCCGTTGTCTACAGTTAGAGCGCAATTGTGAAGTGTCAACATAACCTGCACGAAACTGTCAGCATGACATGCAGTTTCAAAAAAGAAGAATAAATATATTTAAAATCACAAGATCACGCGTTGCGGCCGGCGTTTGTTTACATACGTGAATCGCGCCGAATTATGGAGGTTATCGACCGAAATCGATAAAAGGTTACCTGATATTGCACAACGGGGGCTACTGCACTGCAATCTCGAGACAATGATTTGACTAATGGTGACAATCTTAATTCAGTCAGACAACGGAGAGTGTCTGAGATAGTCACCAGTCTCGTTGTTTGGAGACGATTTTCGCTTAGACAACGTTATGGTCAGTACAAACCAACTCGTCGCCAAACTTAGTTGCGATAGTTGTCAAATGCAAACAATGTATAACTATTGGAGACACTTTTAGGTTAGCAAAAGGTGATTGTCTGTCCCTAACGGAACATTTTTTTCAGTGTACACGGAGAAAAAAATGGTACGAAATTTTCATATAAAATATAGAAAACGAAGACTATATGCAAGTTATGAAACAATTTCAAATACGGTATATGAATAATTGGGATAAATGTATGAACAACTCTAGAAGAATGTTGGATAGCTTAACAGTTTTATCAGTATTTTTTATATACCGCATTTGAATTTTTCTGACGACTTAAATATAGTTTTCTTTTTCTATACTTTATACGAAAATGTAGTACACTTTTTTTCTCCGTGCAGGCTGGAGATTTTTTTACAAACATGTTATCCATCGATTACTTCGGTTAATTTGCGTAACTTCGAAATCCTCTAAGTCCAGTAACCGAGTTGGATTATATTTTTTCTCTCACCCGGCCGTGAGACGAAATAATACAGAAAGGAAAAATGGCAGCGTTCAATTGAATTTACAAGTGGCGAACTCGACGCGAAGTCGAGTTCGAGGAGGAGAGAAAAGTTGAATATGCATTCGATTCGGCGATATCTAGGCCGTAATTGAATATTTTTGCGCCGGAAAAATGCGCCGTATTGATTCGGACCGTCGGGCGGTTGTTTGTCGAAAAAATACGTCGCGCGCGTTGTTTGCGAAACTGGCTGGGGTGCCGCATAGCGAGTCCATCACCGTAGTAATCCGAAATCAATTATTAGATCTTTGTTGTAATTATTACGTTAATACGTTAATATATGTAATGGGCATGTAATACACGTACACGGTAATGTATGATTCAGTTTCGCATATTAATGGTATTAATGGGTGTTTGCAAGCCGCGAGGCATAACTGTTCGTTCGTTTCGCAAATAGTCCATTACACGTGACTTTATTTCCATGTAAGTTTCCGTATATTCACGATGCTGTGAAACGAATGATGAAACTGATTCGTGCGACGAAAATGTCAATCAACGATAAACGCATTTGCTTTACGCATATTGCGTTTCGGCCTTTTTCGCAATTTTTCGCGCGAATTAACGGCTGACGAAATTTATGCGTGTTTTTAATCCGATCGTTTCGGTTATCGTGCAAAACCCGATAAACCGAGCGAAAAACGGGCGCGCGTTTTCAATTTATTGACCGAGCGAGCAAGAAAATTTCGTTTGTTGATTAATTAACCCGAGAAAAGTAATTATTGCCTGTGCATATACGTGTGTATGAGACGTGGCGCGGGCGCGGTAAAGTCGAAATTGAATTGGCGCGAAGCGACGAGGCGTCCGCAAAAATTACTCAGCTGTTTACATAAATCTACCGAAATAATTAGGTGACGACGTCGAATGCATCTTCCGCACTCGTAAAACATACTCGCGATTATCGAGCCGCTGCAAAAAGTTTCGAATTTCGCGATGCTCGTCCGCGGCAATTCAATTGCCATCATGTACTTTTTGTTCAAGCAAACAAACCAACAACAATATTCACGGAGAAAAGTTTTCGCGTACCGTGATTTTTACCTCCCAAGAAATTAACTGCGAATTCACGGAGTATATAATCGAATGACCGTTCAACTTGGAAAGCTTTTTTTCATTTAGAGGGGAATTCCACAGAGCATTATTTCCAAACACCAGGAATTTGATTTTCGCGAAATTATTTACATTGTTCCCATGTTCTGGTTCTACACGGATTCCCGCGGCGTGGTTTCGAAATTGATTTTATAATGTTTCCTAATTTTTGCTTCGCGTCAAATAACGTCCGCGATAATCCCCGCGGAATATTCGAAGAGAGCCGAAAACGACACTCCGCAAACCCGGGTCGCGCTCCGCAATTACGCCGCATATTAACGGGTACAATTAAAATCGCTCGAGTCGCGCAATTACGAGACAGCGCGCTTACCGCGAATCGCCAGTTTATTAATAGATCATGCGCGGCTTGATTTTTTCTACCATTACGCAAATGGCGATTGATAAAATCAAGTCTAACGATCGCGTCGGCGAATCCGATAAATCAACGTGTTCCTGTTTTTTAAGCTAGTCACCGCGTTGCCCCATTTTTCGAATCTTGATAGGCGTATAAACGCGACTTTGCGGCTGGAATACACCCCGAGAAAATACATTCTGGATCACATTAAAATCACATTTCGTGATCATTTAATGATGCGTTGCATATTCGACAAGTCGACCTGTTCATTCAGTGATTACGCACAAAATGATCCCAACATGATCACAAAAGTCTTAAAAACCTTATCACAAAGGGATCACGTTCTACTGATCAGAAAGTAATCTTAAAATCCATAATTTTTTTTCTCGGGACTGAAAAAACAATATCGTACAATAGAAATCATAAGTTTATTATCGGCTGTGTATGCAGATCGAGTGATATTAGCAAATTTACTTACCTTGTTGATTCGATGAGTTTATAATGTGATAGCAAAAAAACGTTTACAATAGTACGTTGTTGGGGTAACAATTTATATTGTTTTACTTACAATATTATGTTCTTAGTGTATTTTTCGAAACCTAAAATTAACTAAATTGCAGAAATACATTTTTTTATCGCAACTATGATAATGTATATGCATTCTATCGACACGACAAGGTAATATTACGAAGGTCTGGCATTAATTCGTCAAACGAGTGAACGAGTTTTATAGCGCGCAGCAATAACGCCAGGGTTATTCATCACGGTGGCGACTGGCCGAAAAAAACCGTGAAAACGGGAACAAGTTAGGGAATACTGTGGGAAATCAGGGAATTTTTCTACTTTTCAGATTTATTAATAAAATGGCTTGATCTGTGTATCATTATGACACTAATTTTTGAAATTCAGAAAAAAAGCTAAACGGAGGAAATGTTTGGTTGCCATAATCGAATAATTTGGTTCTTGTTTAGGTAACCAACTTATATGGTTGAAGCAACCACATATTTAGATTGCAAAGTTTTGATCACAGAAATCGAATGATTTGGTTATAGCAACTGATTACTCAATATAGCGGCGACACTGAAAATATGTTCTGTAAAATTACGACATTATAGCCGGAAAATTCCGGCACTATAGCTGTAAAATTACAATCAAATTGTACTTTCACAGAATAGTTGTACTTTTACAGATTTAATTTTATAATTTTGCAGATATATTGTAAAATTACAGTTATTCTGCGATTTTTCAGACCTTTATGTAAAACATCACAGAAATTTTATGATTGTACAACGTTTTATATGAAATTACAGAAATTATATTCACATGTATTTCAATAATTTAATTTGACTAAAAATACGTTTAGATGCATTATAAAACAAAAGCAGCTTTCAGTCATTTGAGGTTAGGCAAACTGAACATTTTCAGTGTATAATTTCGATTTTTTCCGAACAAAAAATACGGCCCGCGCGGAAATATACTCTTGCCAGCTTGAGCATTTTGCCAACTTATTGCCAGACTACACTGTAAAAAAGTACTGTAAAATTAAACCATATATGCTTGACACCAGTTGCAAGTATATATACTTTAATCTTAAAGTTGAACTGGGAAATTACAGTTCGAGTGCACCTAAGCTACAGTCCGCGCTGTAAATGCCACAATGATCGTTCTAACCTCATATCAGA
>JABFPB010003782.1:0-16279 GCA_022817645.1 Ceratoteleas bidentatus
TGCCCTTGTTGCATAAATAACTAATATATATTTCACTGTTTATATGCAATAAATATATAAAAAAATATATATGAATTATACAATTTTTTGCCGAAATATATTTAATATATTTTCACATATATTTTACGAATATATTTTCGTCCGTGTGGATCTCCAGGAATATTTTTTAAGTGCAGCTGTTACATATCTTAACCTCTGACTAAAAATGCATCCGATTTCGCGTTGACTCTAAAAAGCCTCGATCCCAATAGAAAAGGCGACGTGTGCCGAGTGGCTCTCGAGATGCCGATCGCGGCGCCTTCGAACGTCTTCATCGTGGGTTCGGGCGCGGCAAAGAGGGCGCGCGCGTTATTGTGCGATTGTATACAAATGATCGTCGTGGCGGTGAATGACGCTGAATGACGGCGCGCGGTTTCCCGGGCCAGAAAGCGACGTTTTTACGCCGGCTATAAATAAGGCCAGGACGCCCGCCCTCGGCGACACCGGGATTGTTGTACTGCGAGGGATTCGTCGCAGCTGCATCAATTATCGTTTCGTTTAAGGAAGGCCGGCCGAGTGTGTGTTGACTCGCGCGTCGCTCAAACGGCGCGAGTCATTGTCGCCTCCTTTTCGGGCGCAAAACCCGTGCGTGTCCAAACGCCCGAGCCAACAAACGAGCGTGCTGAATCGACAACGAGGCGCTTTCCAAATTGATTCGGACCGGCGGTCAATCGGCCCCGCTTCTAGGGGGTCGGAGTATTTATTTGCTGCCGGTGACAACGGATAATCACTGCTGTGCGCATTACCACCGAAGCAGGCGATATTGCTTATTAGATGGAGATTTATGGAGTAAAGGCGTTCGAAGAAATCATTAAGTGGCTGATGAATTTATTTGCCGTTTGATTATTTGGGGTTTAACAGATGGGACATTTATGTGGTGTGAGAGTGTAGCAAGTTTGTTCCCAGTTTCACATCTGCATACGGATAGGAATGCGAACAGCTGTTAGAGAATTAGTACATTATATACCTAGGGCGAAAATAGTATTTTTATATCATAATTAATAATTCATTAAAAAACTATAAAATAATAATTATATTTGTCACAAAAAATAGTCGATATTAAATTAAATTCAATGTTGAAATAAAGGAGGATCCTCAATATATACTTAAAACGTAAATTTTTTAAATAAATAAACTGGTCCAAGTTTGAATAACTTCATAAATATCGAATAATTTCAAACTTATCTCATTAAATGATTTTATAATAAAAACAATACAATACTCCGTTTGACTATTGTCGTGTCGCTATTTTCAACCTTAACTGATCAGTGACAGACTTCGCAACGGAAAATAACAGTAGGTTTCACGGATCGTTCATTCCTACCGATTATATCTCTAAATTTAATTTCACCGTTTTTCCAGTTTTTCATACAATCCGCTGATTTCCTTATCGATTTCATCGAAGTCCATTTATCCATCAAACCTCAAAAAGACTGTCCGATTGATTTCGCAACCCCCCCCCCCCACTTGATTCATGGTGAAACAGAAATATCGCGAATGCATTAATCCTCGCGTTATCGACTTAGCGCATTATTCATTGCGCATCTCAATTAATCAAAAGCTCAAAAAAAATTCGCCGGATTTGCCAGAACGTAGTCTCCCGCGATGCAAAAACCTCGCATGTATTCTCGCCTTCTTTATTGATAAGGCTTAAAAATAGCCGCGCTTTGCACAAAGCCGATGCATTTGTGAAACGATATAATTGTCAATTAATTGCGCGGACGTAAAAGCGCTTCGAGCCCGGCATTGAACTGCTCGCTGATAACCGACTATCTTAAGTAGTCGTGCTTTCTTCCGCCGGACGAGTCCGCACTCGCCACGAGTACCCCGTAAATCATTTTTAACTGATACGCCACCTTTTATTGCTATCGCTGTCTATTTTATTAAACGCGGCAATCGCCGGGTCATCGCGACGCTGATTGATGACGCATGATTGAGTGCTTTTCGCTCGTACGGTTTTTTGCGATTTTCGTCCCGCTTTTTCGCTTTCCCAGGCCATAAATTAGTCGGCACTCGTGTCGTGCGATCCGCCTGACCGTTTCCGCGATCGCACCGAAATTACACCCATGTTCCATCGCACCCCAGTTTGTGCCACTCTTAGATGTCTGCGCGCGATAAAGCGAGCTCACTTTGCAGCGACGGATATTTTGTCAGCTGATTTCGGGAGGGCAAAGTGCCGAAGGAAAACGGGAGGTTCGATTTCATGTGTTCATGTTGGCTGCAGAAAAAGTAGAGTGAAACGAGGTTAGGGTGAATCATTGAAAGGTGGAGAAGTGGTTTGCGATTTTTCCAACTCGAAAACTAGGAGTGACGAATTTTGTAGAAATAATTATAATAGTATTTTTTTGTGATATTTTAGTGTGAAGAAAACCCAATTTTTCAAGAGTGCAAAATTGGGGTTTTAGCGATGCGTACGATATTTTTGTTCTTCTTTAAAATGACTGAGTTGAATGAGCCAAATTGTACTATTCGAAACCAAAAAATGACTGAAAAGGGTAATTTTTGTAATATGAGTTTGTAAAGTGAGAAAATTCGCTTTGGTTGTTAAATGAAATTATCAAAGTTCTAGATTTTGAGATATTTGTAATGTGATGTAATCACGCTTTCGACATGGTCTTCAATATTCTCAAAAATGTTATTCACTCGGCAGTCTTAATGCCTGCTTGCCAGATTGAAATGTTGCAAGAAGGATTCCGAATACCGCAGTCCAAAACCCTCATGATTCAATCGGAAATGTATGCGGCAGTCTGATTTCGCGCACGCGACACGTGCGGAAACTATAAAAATATTAAACTGATTTTAATATTTTAATATTGACCATTTCTGGATTTATTTTTCCAACATTTGTTCATACTTCATAATAAAACTTAAATTGTATGTTTAAAAACATTAATGTTTAAAAAGTTAGCTCGTAGCTATCACCTAAATGGCAAAATCATTTACATCATAAGGCCAATTTTACGATTTTGTAATCAAAACAGTAGCAAAATTGAGCAAAAATAACCAATGTTACGAATTATGAATAGTACAATTTACCATCTTAAATGTTAACCAAAAATCAGAAAATACATATCGTTAAAATAAGTACCGATTGTATTTTAATATAAAATAAACTGTATTTGTAACATAACCTTTTCTACGTTAACAAAGAATAATTCTTTTTCTCGACTCAAACATTAAAACACAACAAAACAACTACAAAACAGTTCATTATGCAATACACTCAAAAAAATCTACCAAATATTTGCTCAAACTACACTCTAAAAACAATCCTCTGATAATTAGAAGACTATTCTTATAATTAGAGGAATATTCTTCAAATAAGTGGAATATTCTTATTATGAGTGGAATCCTCTTAGCGTAAAAGGATTTTCTAACAATTTGTTTCAGTGTAATAAAACATTTGGTAAAATCAACCAAGCATTTAGTTAAATTAACCCAAATTTCGTTAATTTAACCAAATATTTTAGTTAGCGCTCCATTAAATAAATATATTACTCCAATCAATCAAACACTATCATTTTCATCTATTCCCCATCTAAATTGCATAATCTCATTCACAGATTTAACGAACCATTTTTCTCAATGCCCATGTCAATATCTTTCAGCTCCATTAGCTATTGTCAATGTCGCTGCAAAGTGCGACAAAATACATTTTCCCATCAATCAAAGGCAGCGTTGAAAAGTTGTTGGAGCGTGCAAAAGTTGCACCACGACACGTTTCGATTTTGGTTTTCGACCGGTCGCCAGAGGTATGTGTGTGCGTGCGAGCGCGATTATTGATCCGGGATTATCCAGGTATAAATAATCGACGCGGTCGTTGATTCGGTGGCGCTGTACGTGTGTCACTTCGGGCGCGTTTTTCGAAGGGTGCATATTAATAATTCCGGCGACGCGCCGCCACGCGGCGTGTATTAATAATCGAAAATGCGCGAGGCCTAAGCGATCCCTCTATTTATACACTGATGCGAGAGCCCACAACTTCGAATCACAACAGGGAATTACAGTCCGAGTTGTCGCGAGGTTTCGCAAAACGTCGAAGTGGCGGAAGTCGCGGTTCGATTTGCGAATGCCATTCCGAGAACACTTTGCCCCATTTCGGCGACGAAGGCTTTCTTTAGAGCGAAGGACAAATTCACTCCAATTCCAGCGAACTGCAAATCGTTATGACTTAGGAACAGTAATTTGAACTATAAGTTTCCGAATATTCGGCACTGAAGTTCAGTTTTGGCAATTCCAGTCAATTTTGATATTGCATTTATTTTGCAAGAAAACCATTCTAGATGGTGTAATGTCGTAAATGTGTTTCTTTCTGGATTTAAACAAAAATGAAAAATTTAGTGTTTCGAAAATGAAGTGTCTAACTTCGTAGAAGAAAAAGCGGGGAAATAAATATCGCCTGAGCGGAGTTTTAATGCGATTGTCGGCGAGAATCCACGTCTGGCGAATCAATGAATTATATGATAAAAATGCATAACATTTTTTCGCCGTCTGCGGACTATACTTTGCGATTCTGACTGAGTACTCGTAAAATACATTGTGAAATTTCACGAAAATCGTTTCGAGCTGAAAAACAGGTTCGTTGCGAACAAAATACGGACGCGCGATCAATATGTGATTTTCGATTTCGCCAGATACATCTGGTAATGCATTCTTCCAATTTTGTGAAAAATGCCACGCTTGCAACTACCAACCCCTTTTTGAAAAATTGCCAACTCGTTAATCATTTAAAGTCTCTCAGACGACCCCGTTTTTTAACTACATTACTATTGACTTAATAATTATCCAATGTCAATTCATTTAGTTCTACGACAAGTAGAAGGATAAGATTACAAGATTTAAATGAATCCGTTGATTAAAACTTTTGTCTTCCTCGATTACCTTTTGTAAAAAGATACTTTCTTTTTATCGACCTATAGGTTTAATTTTTTATTTTGAAATACTTGTAATACTATTATTAATTAATAAAATGAAAAAAATCTCAAAACTACTACGATCTTTATTACCCAGAAAAAATTACGAAAAAGAAGTCGAAATTGATCTGTCACCATCAAATGACATAATAGCTTGAATTGAACCGAATTCCTTGTTAAAGTCATCCTAAATCTCTAAACTGCTATTTATTTGGCAATTAAAATTAAAAATGACAAAACACGAAACGATCAATTCAACAAGAAAACTACAAGAAAATGTAATAAAACAGAATACGTAGAGGTTAACCGCGCGACCTAACCTCGCCGAAAGCCTGTCGGAGATTAGCATCTCTTGCGCCGAAACCCGGCCAATTTCGGGCGCAAAAGCGATTGCACATTAATTAACGGTCGGCCCCCTTCGGGCCGCATCGGCCGATAAATCCGCGAGCCGGGCGAAATTCTGCCGGCGACAACGAGCCCGCGTCCAAAAAATGTGTTTACAAATTGAAACCCGGCCGATAAAAGCCAATCCGTCGGGCAGAACTGGTCGCCATAAATTGGCGTCCGGTCGCACGCACTGGCACGCACGCCCGGAGAGAGCGCGCGCGCGCGCGCGAACCCGACTGAACCGAACCACCGAAGGGACACGCGATGATGTATGCGTCTAATAAAATGCGACTCGGCCGGACGAAAGCCGATTTGCGGCTCACTCGAAAACACTCGGAACCGCGCGAGCGCACTCGATCGGCCGCCCGAAAGAGAGCGCAGTTGACCGGCCTCCGATTCCATTTCAAGGGGGACATGTGGCATTCTTAAGGAGGCTCCGCTGACGCCATTCACGGTTCAAAGTAGTTAGATCGCGTAGGGGAAATTGAGTGAATTGTTTAGTCGAAAAAAAACTGAAAAAAGAAGTTGTGTGAATTAGACAATCATTTGTCTAATCGAGACAGTTTTCGTCGATTTTAGAAATGCATTGTATGATTTAGTAAAAAAACTATTTGATGTGGACAATGTGGCTTCTGCATTTTTTTCAGTGTATGGATTCTATTACAATAAACATTTCAACGTTTATCAATGATCAGAAAACATTCTTTTGGGGGAATAAAATTTGAAATAATAAAAAATACACATTTAGGGAAGGGTCTTAAGGAGAGTGGTCTGATATACAGGGATGTTAATAAATGTAATATTTAATTAACCACCATTAATGATTATAAATGATTATAAAGGTAATGATTAAAGGGGGACACTCCCTTTAATCATAAAGTAATGGTTAATGGGCCACGATTCATTAACCATGATAAAAGTTATGGTTTATGGGGAACATTCCATTAACGATTACTTCCATAATGGTTAATGTGGCTGTAATAATTGTCGAATGTAATAATTAATGATAACTCCTACACACATGAAAACTTTAAAGTTTCTATTGACTATATGAACTGGAAGGATTGGTGCCACCAAACAGAAAAATAAACAAATTTGAAAATAGTACATTATATCCCTAGGGAGGGAATTTCGGATTTCTTGTCGGGTGCAATTGCGGAAGCCGAGTTCTACAAGAAAGGAGTGATAAATCGAAATTCCTCCCGTGTCGTGTACGATATTCCGAGTGAGGAAAAATATATTTTAAAATGCAGTAAATATTAAAAAAAAGTATCATACGTAAAGACATCATAAACATGTGATTTAAAAAATATATTAATCGTACGGGTTTTTGTCCAAATAAACATGACCAGAAACCATTGAAATTCTGCCTACGTAATCAGAAATATTTTGAAAGTAAACAGTTTAAAATAAATGCTTCCATTCACAATTAATATAATTTTTTACCTAATAATAAAGAAATAAGTAACACAAATAATTTAATTTAGTCTTAACATTTTTGTCTTTTTATCTGTTTTATTTTAACTAGTCTATGATATCCTAACAATTTTAACAAGGACCCGAATATTTTTTGTATCGCGTCGCCAACTGAGACGGTGATTTTATTTTTCGACAGGTTGTATTCACCTGAAAATCGAAAAGAGATTTAGAGGTAGACTGTGTAAGAATATGCAAGTTGACATAGGGTTCTGTGTGTGTATATTACGAAATGATTTTTTCTTCAATTTTTCCTGTCACACCCTACCGGATGACTTTTGCCGTTATATAGTCAACCTTATCGTCACTTTATCGTATAAACACTTTAATAACAAAAATTCTGTAATAAATAGAATGAAAGTGTATAAGGGTGTTAAAAATGATATAATCGAATTCTTTCAAATGCGATTGAACCCTACATTTGTGAGTAAATTGAATTAATTACACATGATCTTTATTTTACAAATAATGAATATAATGTTTTAATATTTATAATGTACTGTTGCATAAAGTGTAAAAATTATACTTATATTTATAATATAAGTATACACAAAGACAATTCATGTGAAACTGGATATAACCGAATACTTTTAGATGTGCAACAAAATACGCTACTTATTACGTAAATTGTCAAATTAATACAATGTTAAACTTACTTTAAGTATCACTAATATTTAAGTATCACTAATAATATTCCTAAATAGCCATTTATAATTACTTCAGAATATCTTTAGTTCAATTTGTAGCACTTTGATATTGTTTTTAATAATTTATAACAAACTTTTAAATAATTTCGCTAACTTAAACTGTGACTTCTTAGCATGTTTGGTAGTAATTCTAAACAAAGTTACAAAAAGTTACTAGCAAATAACTGTAGCTAAGTTACTTTTTCTCCTAATAGCGTAACTGTACACTCAGAGAAATGGTAAATCATATTTAGCTATAAGTATTGCTAAATGGGGATATACTTTCCAGTGTAAAGAACATTGCAATAAGTTCGTATATCCTTTGCTAGAGTCATATGTGAATTTGCCTGTTAAGTATACCAAAGTATCCCAGAAAATATTGCCATTTTCTTGATACTGGAAACTATATCCCAATTTTGCTGTAAGTACAGCTAAATATGCTTCACCATTTTTCTCGGTATAACTTACTTTTAAGCCCCATAACTGCAACTTCTAACTAATTTCATTTTTATTATTACCCAACCCTATTTGTTATCCAGACATATTGTGCCAACAGCACATTTGATTTATGACAAACCTTTTTTATTAACAAAACCCCACATTCTATGGCACAACTTGAACATTGTCTTAAAAACAATAAAAATCATTCGCGCACGCGTTCGTCTCCGGATGCACATGTCGCGCCGAAGAGACGAACGGAGCCTGCGACAACCGAATTGTCGTCGAGATTGGGGTGGCAGTTGCCCCGTGCGAGTCGCGTCGCCATAATTCCGTGGCGTTTCATTTGTCACTTGGCTTTTATCAAAAGTCCGCGGCGAGATAAATGGATCGGCTTGCGTCGGGCTTCGGGGAATGGCGCGCGATAGAAAGAAACACTTGCACGGCTCGGCTTGGCTGCCTGGGAACGCGCACTGTCTCGTTCGCTTCTCGTTAAACGAGCTGGTTAGTCATTAAGAAATAAAGCGTGCGCAACTTTAATCTCTGCCCGGGCTGCATCTCGGCCGGACGACGATACAACCGAGAACAATTCCCGCGAAAATACTTTTCAATGCCCGCCACTCATATTTTCAATTCGAAATTGACTTTTCGGCTGCGATTATAAAATATTCATCAGGCATCGGCGCGGATGATTATTGCCTCCGCGCGGATTGAATTATTGATATTTATTTGACGAGCGAATGGAATATTAATTTATTTTCGCACTGCCAAAAATCAGTCAGTCAGTTAGTTTATATTTATAAAGGAATATCAATTGGTAATTGATTGGCTGGTCACAACAAGGCATTCGATGTGTACCGAAATAACGGCATTTAAATATTCGATAAGCCGAGGATATATCTTCGAAAACGACGGGAGAGACGAAGGTAAACATAGTTATGTATATGATGTGACAACAAGGATGCAAGGAGGTATTTCGTTGGCAATCGCATTGGTCGATTGACACTTATCGATACACCCGAACTCAAGGTAGAGAGTGAAAAACGATATTGAGTATTTTAATTCCTTCAAAATGCATACGATTTTTCAAATAATTTTTTTGTATTTATAAATAAAAAACATTTTTACGTAAACTTCTCTCACCCTATTTTATTTTCTACATATTTGAAAAAAGTATGTAGCAAATATTTATAAATATATTTACAATATGGATATTCAAATATCGAATTATAAAAAATATGTAAAACTATGTACAAAAATAAAAAATAAATATTAAACAAAATAAAAAATAACTCAGACATTAAATTGACTACATAGACAATCTCCTCAGAAAAGTGCGAAAGTGGCAAAACAAGGAAAGTTCGCCATTCTAGCATGACCATGAAAACAAGACGACATTTAATTAATGAAAATGAAGTATGAATCGAAAGTCGTCGTCGCGATTGCAAATGAAAGTAAACAATGCGTCGCAAGGCCCGACTCGTCAAAATCGGCTCGAAATTCTGGGTCATGTGTACCTGTCACACGGGGACACGAGCGTGACGAATCATGCAACCGCCAAAATCAATTGCGGCGATAGGATAAGTGGCGCTGATTCATTTGGAAATTGGTTTGAGGTGACTCGAATTAAGATGGAGATAACGAATTAAAATGGGCCGTCTGCGTCGCCGCGTGTAAATAAATCTAAGGAGCTCTTTTGTCAGCGCTGCGCAAGCATAAACCTCCGTGTATCTGGCTTTAAATATTGTCGCACGTAAATAATTCTTAACAGTTTGCACGAGCCGTTGCCGCGCGATATGAGGAAATATGGGGGTTCTTCCGAAGACAAGTTGGACTATTTTTGTTGACGCGCCAAGTTGTCGGGAGCGCGCGGTTTACGGCTGTTTCCGCGAGGAAAAAGTGTGATACATATTTAGCCTTGCAAAGAGACGATAGGTGAGACTGAGGAGACGGTATACTGGAGAAAATATTCTGTAACAAATTCTTGGAGTTCCAGTACATATTACTGTATACCGTATAGGAAACGTAACGTTTCGTAGTATATTTGAAGAGGACATTGAAGAAGAAAATATTTTTGATATTAATAGTCAATTTTAATAAAACACCAAGTAAAATGTATTATACACTATAATTTATTATAAATTTGATATACATTCCCTTTTAGTAAATTTAGTATCATTTACTGTATCTGGAAAAAATGTTCCTACTTATAGACTAAACAAGAGGGGATATGAGCGATCTCTGATGAATAAATTTAGAACTACAATATGCTCAGAAAAATGTTCATTTTATGGAAAAAAATTAATTACTTCGCTATAAATTTTGAATTTTGTTCAAAATAAGTTCCTTGAGTTCAATTATTTAATTAATGTCTTGAACTATTTATGACCATGAGGAACAATAGAGATTTTGAGACTTTTTGCAGCTTCAAAAATTTTTTATTTCATAGCTGACGTTTCGTGCAATAGACTCGCACCTCTTCAGAGCCAAATATGTGTTAAGGCCATTCCTTTATTTATTCTTATATCCAACAGTTGTTGTCGTCGAAGTTGGTCAAATTAATAAATAAATAAATAAGAATAAATAGGAATAAATAAGAATAAATTAGGACAATCACAACACAATAAAACGATAGTCAAAAGTAGTCAACGAGGTAAAATTTGTTTCATTCACCTCATTGTGGTAGTTGTGATTGAACCGAAACGTCAACTATGAAATACAAAATTTTTGAAGCTGCAAAAAGTCTCAAAATCTCTATTGTTCCTCATGGTCATAAATAGTTAAAGACATTAATTAAATAATTACTTCGCTATGCAATTTGTCTTTTATAAATTAATAATTACCCATTATTCATATTTCTATAAAAATGGCTCAAATGCTAGTTCGTGAAAGATGGCGGTTGTGTTCTAAAACAGCTGTTTGCTTAGCCAATAAGAGTTATGTCCAAACCGGATGCAGTATGTCGCGATTACTAGAAAATATGGTAAAATATATAGGAATTTTTTTTGAGTGTATATGGCGGGTATATAATGTAAAAAATACAAATATAAATATATGTAAACAAACGAAATGTCTGGGGAAAGCGCGCTTGTTTTCACAGGTGTGTCCGAGCCGCTGGGGAGGAATTGTCGCTCACGCCGGCCGGCCGGCGTTGTTTTAAAACCTCGGACCGAGAAAGTTGCCTTTTCCACAATTGTCTGCGCAAGTTCACGCGCCGCAGAATTTCTCGTCCAATTTGCGAGCGCGCACATTTTTCACCAGTTCGCTCAGGAAAAATATGAGAAATGCGGCGAAATGCAATTCCGGGCAATTTGTAGTTATTAATTATTCAAGCTTCCGTCAAAGTTGCCGATAATTTGGTTAAAAAAACGTCCGCTCGGAATGAATCCGTAATGTTACATCGAATCGCGTAATGCCACGCTTAAAGTCTCAGTTAATATTTCATCGGCGCAAAATGCACAAACATTCCCGACCTTTTCTCCGAATTGTTTATTTGACGTTTATTTCTGTTTTTACCTCAGTTTCCAATTTATTTGGTTTATCACGTCTCATTTTCATTGTATTTTATGGTAATTTATCTGTGTGCGCTACTTTTTATTTGTTTGTTCATTGACTTATTTTCGAGTCAAAAAAGTACCTGTCTCGGTTAATTTGCCACCTTTTGTTTGTACACAATAGTGGACAATGCTCCCGATGTATTTCATCTAGCCGAAAGAGAGAAGATAGATAAAAAGAAGGTGGATTTATGGTACCAATGAGCGTGTCAATATCCGTATCAGACGAAACTCTAAAAGCGCGGATTATCTGGTGGCAAATGCATAACACCTGAAAAACAATCATAAAAAAATTTAAGGATGTTTTTAGCCAAATGAGTTTGTTTTAAATACTGACAATAATTGCAAAAAGGAGCTATTTTGTACTATGAGGGGTAGACCTAAATACAGTTTTATGTGTCATCTCAAGCTTATTTGCAAGATAAATGCTTCTCAAGGGATCTGCTAATGAACATTTTTAACATGCATTCTTATGGAATAGAGTAATCAACAGTTTACTTTAATTGAAAATTACATTGTCACGGAATGTAAAGAAGTTTTTTTACAATTTACTGATAATTGTTAATTTACAATTTATTAATATTTATTAATTTGTAATGTATTAATATTTATTAATACCGAAGGTTCAAAGTATGTGGTCCTATGAAAAATAACCACGTCGGACAAATGGAACTATTTTAGTTTCAATCCTGTCATTTAATTGATTACAATATGTCAGAAAAAGACAGAAACAGTACTTCGTTGGCCAATTTCTTACTACAGCTTCATATATATTTGATACAATATTTAGATTAAATTACAAAATCAACTACATTTGGCATCACATGTGAAGAAATGACAATTTCTAACAATTTCAATGAATGAAATAAAAATTAAATTTGCGCAATGTTTGTCTTTTTGGTCACCAATTTGACTGCTATAACCAGCTGTAGAACTCTTAAGGTCATTTCTTACGAAGACAATAACAATGATGACAATAACAACAGTGACAACAAGGGCGAAAACAATAACAACAAAGACAACAACCTTTCATACCAAGTTTCGAAAGTGTGCTACAAGCGGTTCTTTTTATTTGTCCACGATCACTTTTTTGCGTCGCCCGTATCCGCGGTCATCTTGTCTCTTTGTTATTTGAATTGAGTCAAAATGTTTTTATTTCGGCGGCATGTAGTCCGTTTTGCCAGCCGTTTTTCGTCGGTCTGATTTGTTTGCTTTTTGCCCGATTGGTATTTTTCAATTTAAGTAACCCAACAAAGTTTCTCGGTTTCGGTTTTCGCTCACACGACAGCCAATGCGGATTCGCTTTTTTGGCTCCGCATTGATTGTCGCGTTTGTTTTCCGTTTTGAAACGTCCGAATTACCGATGCGACTGGAATTAATGCGTTCGATCCCGGATGAATGTTTCCATTACAGGTTACTCTTAATTTCGTGCCAATTGGAGGCAAGCGTGGTGAAAAACTGGGGACAATGCGATGACACGGCGCCGCAGCGGCGCACGACGGGACGAGGCACGTTTGTTTTCATGGAAACCATAATTTCATATAAAATACATGAGTCACGTGGCACCGGACTGGGAATACCAAGTCGAGTGTGCGCACGGAACGATCCGTTACTGGACTCGGTCGGAATGAAAAAACGAGAAACGGAGCCCGACGAGGAAAAACGGGCAGGCCTTCAACAAAAAATGGAGCGTCATAATTAATAATGCGCGGTCTACAAATTGCACGGTCGGTTCATTATCGGCAATCCAATTACAAATTGGCGCTGAATTTCGGAATCCGTAAAAAAGGCATTATTGACGCCTAGGCGCTCGACTATTATTAGCGCGGTGGCGCAATTAATTACGCCGAAAACCAGTTTGCCGTTTTTCGAATCGACGTTTTCGAATAAATTTGAAAGCAAACGAGCCGAAAAGTGTCGTATTTCAAGCAGGCCGAATGCTTTGTTGATAAGAATAAATGAATCGGGGAGGGGTGCAGACGGAGAAAGAGAGAGAGGGACGGAAAAACTCGCCGGGTATAAATTTCACGAAATTTGCTTCATTTTGTATAAATTAGCATTAATCGGACGGATCGCGCGACGTTAGACACGGGTATCGCTTTGATACATATTATATTAGGGTCCGGGTATAAGTTATGGCCGGTCCTGTCTACCGATTCGACGATTTTGAAACAATTCGGTTGACGCTGTTGAAAGTGTTAATGATGTTTCGAAAATCCCGGCGACGATGCGGTAGGTGCAGTCGGAGAAAGATGAATCAATATCAACAAAACGTCAGCGACACAAAAAAGCGGACTAAACGGGAGAAATTGAATTAGCCGATTCGCTCT
Source organism: Ceratoteleas bidentatus (assembly GCA_022817645.1). Lineage (NCBI taxonomy): Eukaryota > Metazoa > Arthropoda > Insecta > Hymenoptera > Scelionidae > Ceratoteleas > Ceratoteleas bidentatus. The sequence continues at coordinate 13,824 of JABFPB010003782.1, forward strand.
GGATGAAAGGAAAACCAAAAGCGCCGCCGGTAGTTTCTCCTGGGATAATGATTGAAGAAAATAATAAACGTAATGGCCCCCAACGGCTCGGGAAATCGACACGAAATCGCGCAATTCGCATGTTGAAGCGCGTAATTCACTTGTGTGCCAAGAGGGCGCTCGAAGGGAGGCCTCCCTTCAATTACACGGAAACACTCGACATTTCAAGCAGCGTCGTCGTTCCACTTATACATTTTTGGCCCGGCCGAGGGGAAGAACCGGTCGAATCAACCCTTGTTTCGAATTCACCGCGTCTCCCGAGCTAATATCCATGGCGCATCAGAAAGGGGGGAGTTCAAAGTCAAAGAAAACCGTTCTTTCGTTAATTAAAAAGCATGTCTTGGCAACAAAACAAACCACAACTCGTGAACGCGATAAAAAAAATTCGTCCCTTCGAGTCGAAAAGCATTCTAGAAGAGTTCTATGAAAGATTTGTCTGTGTCGGTTTTTTTTCTTGAAGATTCTCAAAATATTCAAAATATGGTAAATTATTTATTTGCAATACAGGCAATTGCCTAATGAATGCAATTTTTATAGTATAGATAAGGTATTCATTTAGTTGTACAAATTTACTAGTTTGCACATGCGCCATACGGATCTGTAGGAGAATTGTTGATAGATTTGTTTTCACTGAAAGGATGAAGACAGTTTTACATATTTCAACATGTAATCTGCTCAGCAGGATTTTCCATGATAATTTTGAGAGCAAGCAGTTGCAAAATGTTTGGTTGCCTACTAATTTATAAAGGAACATTAAGTCGTTGCAGTGTCTATGTGAGTGTACTCATGTTCAATAAATTCTTCATATTTCAATTTCACTATTCTGAATTGAAATTCAAGGTAAAACCATAGTTTACGGACAATCAAATCGTAATTTACCAACCCTAGTGAAAGTAGGAATATATTGACCATGTAGGAAACATATATTCCCAATATATTTTCAATATATTCCCAATATATTCCTAATATATTCCCAATATATTCCCAATATGTTTCCTAGTTTTGCAATATATTTAGAATACAATTCTAATTATTGCAATCTATTAGGTATACATTTCTAATTTCTAAAATACATTTGGAATATATTTCTCTGTTTACTAAGAAACAACTAACACAAATTAACGAAAATGATACTTCTTCCCTTGTTCAAGTCGCAAAAGTTAAAAAATGCTAACGAAACTAACAAAACTAACAAAACTTCAACCTTTCTAGAAATAATTACACTTGTGCATCGGAATCCAAAATTCTCCTTAAACTACACTTTATCTCAATTCAAGATCCAAACCTCGTAATGAAAAAAAACCCCAAAAACCAAACATCCAATCTTCCCTCTACCGAAAACCTACCTGCTCTTCCCTGCCCACTAAGCTTCCACTCCTGTCCGATCACAGATCACTCAAACACTCGAAACAGTGTGCGCGCACATCCAGGATCGTCCGCGACGCGTCCCGACACCTCGAACGGTACTCGGATGTTTGCGCGATCGCAAATTGAAATCAATCAGCGCATGAAAGTCGGCTGAAAAGCAGCGCCCTCTGCACTCGCGCGGCGACCGGTCAGCGCGGCTGCGATCGGATCGCGCCCGATCGGCGGACAAAGACCGGCAGATGTCGCGGCCGATTTTTTCGTCGCCGCCGCGTCTCCTTCTCCCGCCAGTGTGTCGCGGGCTCGCGCGCTCTCGCTCGCTCGCGTGCGCCGATTCTGCGCCGGGGGTCGTGCGCGTGCGCGCGCGCTCTCGCAGCCGATGTGACGCGCACTGACGCGCGTGCAAGACTGAGCGCCGCGCGGCGTGTCTGCGCGGGCCGGGATCGCCGGGAATGCCTTGTCCCGAGATCGCCGGCCAGCGGCGACCGACGAGAAACGAGCCTGGCTCTCGCGAGAGCCACGAACCCGAATGTCGGGCCGCGCGCGCGCTTCGGTGAATGGCGACGCGCTGGCCCTTTTTACGTCACGCGCGGCAGCCCGGACATTCGAGACGGGCCATTGTCGGCGAGAGTCCAGGCCCGAGCGCGTTTCCCCGCAAGGGCGCCGCCCGCGCGACCCAGTCGGCCCACAGGCTCGACTTTTCAGACGATGGGGAATTGAAGATGCAGGTTTACAATATTAAGACTTGTTTGAGGTAAGAAAAAGTTACTTGAATCAAGACGGAAACTGTCTTAAGGATGTTATAGCCCAGCCAGTAACCGGAGTCGTATTGAAACGTATTGAAAATTTGGAAAAATGCAGTGCGAATGATTCACGTTTTTGAAGTAATGGTACGAATATTGAATCCGCCCTGACGGATTGGCTGCTTTTTCGAGGTTAGATTGGAACCAATGTCAAGTTTGACGGATTAATAGATTTAGTAATGAATCCATCCTGGAGGATTGGCTGCTTTGTGAGGTTGGTTTAATCCAGCGTCACGAATTGAAAAATTC
>JABFPB010003783.1:0-16285 GCA_022817645.1 Ceratoteleas bidentatus
ATTGAAAAGTCACAAACTGTTCACCTGAATTTAACAAACACTGTTATGAAATATTAGTATTTAATTTTCTCCGTGTACAGAGAGAAAATTGATTGATCTTATTTCAAGTATTAAATCACATTTTAAACAAAATTAAAAATACACTAATCTAGTAACTTGTGTCCGACAAACCACCTTAATAGTAATAAATAATACAACTGTAAATATTTAAAGATCGTAAGAACTAAAAACATATTCGAAAATGTTAAAAAATTAGGACGACTAAACCAAACCCATGTGTCCTTGTTCGTTATGTCGGCGTAAACCTGAAATAGAGGATTTCACGTTTCATAACGGATATGCGACGGAGTCCCCGGCACCTTTGACGTTCCACGAAATCTCGGCGTCGGTAAACTTTGACTCGCGCCTTTGAGGGTGCAAAGCTTCTCGTCATCAGCGTCGGGAAAATCGATATCCAAAGACAGAATGTCAAAAGATCGCGAGTCGGAAAAAAGCGCTCCTCGTATCATTTTAATGAGTCGTGTGACGCTTCCGCGCAAGTGTGCATTTCGAGTCTCATATCGCAAATGTTATGTAACGCGGACGAAAGTTGTAAAGAACGGGAAAAAATATGCAAAAATGCGAGTGGAAAAAGTGCGAGCGCAAATGAAAACCAAAACAAACGCATTCAGGGAAAGGGAAAATAAAAACATCGCAACAAATGTAAATGTGGAAACCGAAATACAAAGGAAAGTGCAAATAAAAGCAGAGTGCCAAACAATTCATAGTGAAAAAAATTGTTGACAACCTTAAGTTGATAAATGTTGTGGTTTTATGCACTCTTATTGGTTGCAAATACAAAGTAGAATTGAAAAATTGACAAAATTGAATAGCTGAGGTTATGTTCTCGAAATATGTGACCAAACAAAAACGAGTATAAGAGCATAAATAAAATGAAAAACGAAAACAAAAACTGTCATATTCAACCCAAATAAATACAAGATAAAATAACAAAACTAAAGAAAGCCTTCAATTTTCAACATTGTCATGTGACCTTGTCACACCTTCGACTCCCCTCAAAGTCGGAGGGGACTCTCTTCCATTTGCCTCTATTTACATTTCTAGCGCAAAGCTCGCATTTTAGGCTTGCAACAGAAGTTTCCGACTTGAAAGCCGAGGAAACGCGGCCCGCGTTGACAACGAATCGGGGCAGACGACGAATTATTCGGGTATCAGTCAAAGTCAGTCACGCCCGCGTTATTTAATTTGAAAATACCGAAAAGCCGAGTCTCCCGTGGGACAAGATTTCGCGTGACATTCTTTTCTCGCGCAAGATACATCCGAGTCGGTGTCGCGTGATGTTTGCACTCGTCGACGGATACGCCGCGAAATGGCAAGCCCGACTTCGAACCCCGGGGAAGGAACTGTTATTACCTGTGGCGTCACCGGTAATATAGCCCAGCGCAAATTGCGGGATTATTTTATCAGCGCTGATACTCCCGCCCCCTCTCAGTTTCATATCAACATCGGATGACACTCAAAATTGTAAAATTTTATTGATGCGCTTTTATTAATTTTCTTCAATTTTAAGTATTTATATGTAGGTAAACAAATGTAAAAGATATTTTATGTAAATAAATGTTATGTATGTAAACAATAATTTGTTTACGTACGAAAATAAGGGTTTGTTGACAAACAAATCGGATGAAAATAAAGGTTTGTTTACAAACGAATCGGATGTAAATAATGTTTTGTTTACAAAGGATTGGGATGGAGGTTTATTTACAAAAAAGTTTGACGGAAACAAATGATTCAAACTTAAAATAATGTTATAATCTCCTTTTTCGACGCGGTTCAGAAAAAAGCAACAAAACGGCGGTAGAGAATGTAACAAGGGGCACGTGGCAAGGAAGATTATCGATTGCGGCGACTCGGTTGATCATGATCTATTAAAAGTTGGCTTCCCGGCAGTTATCGCTGAAATTGTTCTAATTAACCTCGATCGCGCAAACGATACGTACTCAGCAGAAGCGACAGTACAATTGGCGCGGCTTCGTGTAAGCGTTTTCCGCTTTTGCAACTAGTTCCCAACTACTCGAGTCAACTATTTCGAGCTGATAATCACGCCAATCTGATTTCCTCGTTTTTCGCCTCCCGTTTAATCATCGACGCCGCGCTTCAAAAGTGTTTATTTTTATTCGCCGTAATTTTGGCTTCACAAATTGAACCAATTTGTTTCGTCGGTCACGTCGCGCTTTACAAATCAATTTTTTTCTCCGACGAGAAAAAAAAATCGGTTGGACTGTCGAGCTTTATTAAAAATGGCCTTATTCGCAACGGGTTTTCAGGGTTTTTTTGGTGTGTCGAATTGAAAAAAAGTTCGCCACAGAGATAGGAAGGCGGGACATTTTTGTGGTGAATTTCGAACACGAATCAGTTAATTTTCGCGATAGAAACGAATCATTTGAGGATTTTAAATATAATATAAGTTTTCTTGGAGTTCGAAGTCGTATTACCGACGATCACTTAAACCCGTAAAAACGTGCGACGCACGACCGACTTCGAGTGCCATTTATACTTGATATCGAATGCTTTGACGAGGCTACGCGTTATTAATGTCGGCGATACACTCGGTATCCCGACGCACGATCTTTTCGATTCATTTGCCCCGATCCGTTTCCATTATACGAGCCAAACCCGATTAATTTATGAGACTGCTACGAAATAACCGTGAAATTCTAATTAGGTGGACGAAATTGCCGATTCAAATCAAGAGGATTGCCGTTTTAAGCTGTTACCGATCATGTCGGGGTCACCGACTTTTCTTGCAAACCCGTCAAAAACGGTGAAACATCGCATTGTAACGAATGAAATTTAAGGTTCGAACAAAGAAACAATACGTCAATGTCATAAAGCTTTTCCTTTTAAGAACATTATGCAAACAAGGAAATGTTTACATGTAACCTTCTTTCTCTCATAACATTTCCATCACTCTCGATACATCGTTCTCGATACAGCGCCAAACAAGTGTCTGGCCGCAAGCATACAAATATATATTAATTTGCTATAAATACAGCTTTGTTTATCCCAAATAAATCATTAATTCGGTACCATTTAAATAAATTATTTAGTTATGGTAAAGTGAATTTATTTGGAACTAATAAATTATTTTTCTGAGTGTAACACTGTAAAAAGTAACCTCTTATTTTAAGATATTTTGTCCGAAAAGAGAGTAAATGTATCTTATTTTAAGATGCAAAGTGGCCAAAAAACTAGATTAAACCTCTTAAACTCTTACTTCAAGAGATATGTAAGAGACTTGTTTTTCTAGTGAAGGTGTCAAAATAAAGCCATGTTTAGAGTTTTGTGTGCGTTTTGCAGAAATGTAAACAGATCTTTGTTTCCGAAATAGTGACAAGATTCTTTTCATTCTTTTCATTTTTTTCTTTTCAGCGAAACGTTTGGCATTTTTGTTCACATTCGTCCTATTTCCACTTGAATTTGAGCCGCTATGGGATTAAAATTTTGTTCACCCAATAAATGGGTTTTTATTAAAGCGCGCGCAGTGAATTGCAGTTCTTTTACGAATGTTCGTTGTAATCGCAGATATCGTTGTCAAGTTGGCGAATCGATGGCGCGGGTTTTCTTTTGGAAGAAAGCCAATTGAAAAATCACTCACAAAGTTAATTGCTTTGCGAAAGGGGATTCCAAAGGCAGCGCGCCGGGCTCTCGTGAATTTACACGTGGTAACAAAAAGGTAGCGCTGAATCGCGCGAAATGAATTCACGGCGCGACACAATTGCGCCAATTTTTTGCCGTCGAATTAATTCGTTCTAATATGGAACTTTTTTCGACGGCCAGCCGGAATATCGGACGAATTATGACGGACTGAAAAGCTTTTTCTTTGAAGGGCTTACCCTGCGATCGGGACTATTAATACCGAGTGCGAAACGCTTTAATTGATTAAATTAAGCGAATTCTTCCGCACGAAATTTGGTAATGATCGTCGCTTAAGGGGAAATCGACATTTTCGAGCGGTTCCCATGAAACAATAAAAGAATAAAAACTGTTTAAAGTAAAATTACAATTTTTAACAAATTCTAAATCTAAAAATATTTAAAGTGGTTAATTTAAATTTAATTATGTCATTAAATGTTTTTAAAATAAATGCAGGGAAATTATTTTCAGAGACGTAATTCGTCTGTAAAATGTAAAAAAATGTAGAAAAAACCTGTTTCTACATTTTTTATTTTTAAATTTAAACGAGTGATGCTTCAACGTTTGCAGGGGCTACTGCGGTTAAAAAATTTATTAGCAAATATAATTTAATTTTGCGCAAAAATTTCAGAGAGAAGCGACGTCTTAAAATTCTCACCAAACAACATTTTTCGCGACTCCCTTAAGCGACCAAAAAAAGCGCTGGGAGAACGAAAACACGGGACAAACGTGCTCGAAATCTTTCTCGAGGCTGCAACAACGCGGCCCTCGAAAACGCGAATGAATTAATCCGTTTTCCAGCAAGCCTTCGGCTCTCACATATTTTCGTCGCTTTATTCTTTTTATTCTTGCCGCTATCTTAAGCCCCGAGAGTCCTTTGACATCCGCGACTCAAAAGAACTCTAACTCAATTTATCCGCGAGCTCCACTTGCTTTTATTGCCGTCTCAAAGAGCGATTTTATCGCGGTGTCCATATCCCCGCTTTTACGAGCTGATTAGGTTATTCGCGGGGCTCACATCCGCCTCTTATGAACGCCCACTTAGCTTCGGCAATAGCGGTCTTCGACCACGATCGTTAGCCGAATTTAATGCGACGATTAGCAGTGCACCCTATTGTGCGAAAACTAATCGAATTTTTACGAAAATGTCCTCCATTTCCACCATCCTTACGTGCAACCGATTTTCTTTGAAAGTTTTCTCCCGTTTGAACCACCAGATTTAAAACAAATTTTGTTTTAATTTCCTCACTCTTCATAGCCGAATTTCCTTCCATGTAAAACTAATTTGTTTAAACTTTTCCTAATCTCACGGATAGAAATTTCCTCAGCTTTACCCACGAAATTTTAAAACAGTTTGTGTAGCTTTGCTCCACTCTTATTCAAATTGTTTTATTCGAGTTTTCTCAACAAAAATGTAATTTCGACGGAAAAACGTTTTTTGAAAAAGGTTCCTCTACTCGAACTATCCAAATGAAAAAAAAATAAAAGTAAAATTTGGTTGCATTGAAACTATCGCTCATGGTATAAGTGAAAAGCTGACCGTTTAAATTTTCATTGCATTTAAAGTTTCATGGCTTGAAAAATACGGTGAAAAAATGATTCGCGCGGTAATAACTTTGGAAAGGAGATTCCGTTTTATTTTTGACACGCTTTAAAAATAATACGATTCCATCGAAAGGAAAAGTCGTGAAAACATTATTACACTGCGCGGCGTTCCATCGTTTGCGATTCAAGCGTTCCTTTGCCAAACACGCGGAAACGTTTTTCCCGGCGCAGCGTTTCGTGAGAAATTAATTAGTTCGGACTGAATAGTCCGGCATGTTCGGAATGTTCAATACAACTTTGTTTCGCCGATGAAAATTTTTGAAACACTTTTCGACTCGACGTTTGATTATTCAAACTCATTGTAGATCTGCAAACTCATTCAAAATTGTAGAATCAGCCGGACGTCGAAGCACCTTTGTAACGAATGTCGATATTTGGCAATTGTTTATAAAGTAACGAGCCCATTCGCCTAATTAATGAAGCATTCAATTTGCAATATCAGCGAGTCCGAATCTAACGAAAATTGATTATCCGTGTGGAAAATTAATCGCGCGCGTGGAATAATTTAATCGTACAGATGTAATTTTTGTCGCATTAGCGCGAAGCATCAATTAATTAGTCAACATTGATATTCAACCGCCTGAACACTCGTTTGCTATTTCACTGCGGGTTGATCGAATATATTTGCAAATCAAATAATCACTTATTGAAAATAATATTGGCAACATCCTTTTTTGGCCTATAAATTGTAAGTAAACAATCGTTTCTTTGTATTTGGTTAGTGTGTAAATAAAGGTTTGTGTACGTTAAAATAGGATATAAACAAAGGTTTGTTTACGTTCAAATTGGATGTAAACAAACATTCATTTACGTTCAAATGGGGTGTAAACAAAGGTTTGTTTACCTTCAGATGTGATGAAACAAATATTTATTTACATTCAAGCAATGTAAATAAAAATAATGCTTCAGATGGACTTGAATAAAACAAACTTCTGGATCGTTCAGAATAACTGGACGTAGGGAAAATTGAAAGATAAAAATAAAGAAGACTTGAACGCTCGCCCCATTTGTTTTTTTTACGTTTTTTGAGCTTACTCACTTTTCGACAAATGAATGTGTTTGCTTGCAGCCATCATAACGCGCGAATTCACTCAGCAGACGCTTGCGAAGTACACTCCGGGCCGAGTATTAGCAAAGACGACGAGGACGACGACGACATTTTCTTGATAAACAAATTAAAGCTGTTTGGGTTTTGCGCTCGCCGTGTGCTTTGTATAATCCAGCGGATAATTCCGGGCACATATCTACAACTAGTTGCATACGCGGCAGTTGCTGCGAGTGAATTAGAGACAAAGTTTACTGGCACTTGGCGACCAGGCTCTTGTACATGACCCAAACTCAAATTTCCCACGCGAATTACGGACGCATCCTCCCTGTTTTTTTTCATAACTTTTTCGGCAGATTCGACATATGAAAATTGCTAAATAGGTATTAAGGTCGTGTCGAAAGCGTGATTACCGACATTACAGATTTTTGAAAATACATCTAAATAAGAATATGGGCACTGATTTAACGACCAGAGCGAGATTTGTTCACTTTTTTTACACACTTTGACCGCAAAATAAACTTCAATCGTATTTAATTGTAGAAGAATAGTGATTTCTAGTTTTCGAGGTGGAAAAATTCGTAGAACTCACTATTTTTCCAAACGGCTTGTTACAAAATGTTACTTTATGACTAAAAACATTCTCCCATAAACACAGAATCTCGCTCTGGTCAGCATTTTAAAAAATATCAACAAATGATTTTTTCACAAGCAAAGTCCCTAACTCCGTTGCAGCAGACTTTCGACTTGGCCTTAATATATGTATAATAGGCAAACGTTGGATCGCTATTATAAAATTTGGACAAACACCGGTTAGGACAATATTTTTTCGGATAAATAAAAATTGGACAAATAAAAAATCGGACATATTTGAGCAAAATAAAAATTGGACAACTAAAAAATGTGGTTAATGAAAATTGGGAAAATAAAAACTGGACATTTGATTGGACATATAAATTAGAGACAAATACAAATTGGACATTTAAAATTGGACCTATAAATATGAAAAATAAAAATGGGACAAATAAATATTGGCCAAATAAAAATTGGACATTTAAAATTGGACATATAAATTAGAGACAAATAAAAATGGGACTAATAAAAATTGGACCATTAAAACTGTTTAAATTTTTTTAAACAATATTTTGCTTTTTAAACAATATATTGTACTAAATTTATTATTAACATTTCCAGGTCCAACTTCAAAAGTTCAATTTTTATTTGTTCCATTTTTATTTAATTCAATTTTATATGTCCAATTTTAAAAGTCCAATTTTTATTAGTCCAGTTTTTATTTGTCCCATTTTTAATTGTCTCTAATTTATATGTCATATTTTAAATGTTCAATTTTTATTTGTCCAAAAAAGTTTTGTCCAAATTGATGTTTGTCCAAACTTTATATTAACAATGAGGACGGTACAGTTCAATGAGAAGCATGCTTGGAATGGCTTTATTTTTAATGTGGGAACTACGACATTACGAGAAAACAAAAACAATGGTTTTGCAAATACTGCATTTAGCATTGTTTTACAATTTTGTTTCACAATTATGTTGATTTAAACAGATTCTTTTGATATGAATGTGTTAAATAACATCCTTTAAAACTAAGATTATATGGATGAAGATATGGTTACGTGGCGATTTTTGTTACATAAGACTAATTATTAGTATAGAATTTTAATAATTGTTATTTTTTAATAAGTGGTTTGTAATTATTTACATTACCCTTAACTTTATGTTATGTTATGAACCCGTGACCTGTGCCCCGTGAACATGAAACCCGTGGAGTGCGCCCAGTGACCTGTGAAACCGTGATCCGTGGATTGGAACACTTGGCGTGTCACCACCGAACCCGTGAGCCGTGAACCCGAGGATTGGGACACTTCGTGTGTGACCCGTGAACCCGTAACCCGTGAATCTGTGACCCGTGAGCCCATGACCCGTGAAGCCGTGAACCCGTGACCCGTGACCCGTGAATATGGATGCGAATAGTTCACTGCTTTAAATTAAATATAATTATTTATAATATTTAACTGTAGTAATAATAAAAACGTTAACTCGGAAACTTAAAGTAATATATAAAAAATATTAAAAAAGAAGTAATAAAAGATAAACAACCGTGAACAAAAAATAATTATTTTTACAATACTAGTTCTAGGATTTTTTATGCGACCCTGATGTGACTCCCATGCGACTCCGATGCGACACCCATGCGAATTCCGATATGGCACCTGTTGTGCGTCAGTTGTACCGATTTCGGGACAACGGTCGTGCCAAAAGTAGGGGCAAACGTTTCTTCTCAGATCCGGGGCATATGATGCCCCGGTTTGGTACATCAGATGTACCGGCAGGGACATCTGATGTATCGGACCGGGGCAACATTTGTTCCGGCCTCCAGTACAAATGTTGCCCATGCGTTTGGCGCTATAAAATATTGCGCTAAAAATATTGATGCACCAATATTTTTTCCGTGTATCTTCACTGCGACTTAACTTCGATATCCCTTGTGTGATTCGCATCCCCAACACAACGAGGCGGACATTCTGATCTATTTGTGAGACGCATCTACATCCCATGCGGGTCGCATGCGGATCACAAGTGACATCGCCGCGATGTCTATGCGAGTCACCGTTCTAACTATTTGTCAAATGGTGAAAACTGTAATCCTCAAGTGATAAACGTTTATCACTTGAAGTAGTAAGGGATTAGTATTGATACATCGATCTTTGGAGGTTATATTTTTTATAGAAGAGGATGAAAAGTGGTTAATATGCTGAAAAGTGGCTCGAGAGGCTGTAAGTAGGTTGAAGAGCTGAGAGGAGGTTAATGAGGCTGAATGGAGATTTAAGAGGCTGAGGAAACAGAGGCTGAAGATAATGAAAATATGTACCTTTTTTTCGAAATACGTGAGCGAGGTTGAAGAGATCGAAAGGAGGCTCAAAGAACACTGAAAGCAGGCTGAAGAGGTTTAAAACAGGATGTAGAGGTTAAAAGGAGGCTGAATGGAGGTGGATGAGGTTGAAATTTTCGACTCGGGAAGTTCGAATGAATTCGAATGAATTCGAGTGAGTTCCACGCGCGAATAGCCGAAAACTTTTTCGAATTCATTTGAACTCATTGGAATTTATGTGACGTCTTAAAGACGTCTTTCTCTACTCCTCCGAACTCATAGGAATCGGGTTCCTGCCGATTTCTAAAAATACCTTTTAGAAAGTGTGTTTTTGTAATTATACATTTCCATTTCACAAACACAAAGGTTTCCTATCTTTTTTTAATTATTATAATATGTAGGAATTTTTAACATGACCTTTAATCGTATGTAGGAACCTTTTTGATTATTGTAAAACATGTGTCATTTTCTAGTTCATTCTTGAAATCTGAACTTAGCCACCTTAAATGGTTATTAATTGATGTTTATCATTTTTAGTGCAAGAAGTGCAAGAAGAAGGCAAATATGCTATCGATTCGTCAGGAATCGCAGCAACTCCAGATATGCCTCCAGAAGAGTACGAATTGGAGGAAAACGAAGAACGTTCGATGATAGAACCCAGATCCATGGAAGATTCAAAATTACAAGAACTTATGTATGTACTTATAGAATGGATCAACGATGAACTTGCTGATCAGAGGATCATTGTGAAAGATATAGCCGAGGATTTGTATGATGGGCAAGTGCTGCAAAAATTATTGGGTAAATAATTCCTTTATGACATAAAATATCTAAACAGTCTAAATGAATAGAATAAGAATATACTTAACTAATAGCATGGAAAACCCAGTCCTGTGATCCCCAGAGTTCTTATATTCGTGAATATCTTAGATCTAAGAGCTGTGAAACTAACTTCTTCCTGAGAGGTCTGTCTTTTCCTTGAATAAAATAAATCTTTTTAGTCAGAGATATTTCGAAATAATTGAATAATTTACAATAAACGATTATGTGTAATTATAGAAAACGATCCTTACTAATTTTATTACTATGTATGTTATACCGTGTATCATACAATGTTTTAAGGTAGTATGGCAGTCACAGTCGCTGGTCAAAAAAAGAACTGGTCAAATAAGTTATATTAGTTTAAAAAATAATATAAACAATAGGGTGTTTTTTATATTATTATAAAACTTTTTATAATAATATAAAAAGTTTTTTTGCTCACCCCCTAAAGGCTCGAAAAAATATTTTATTATAATAATACTTTATTCAGGTTTTATATACATATCTTACAAAAAAAGAAAAAAAAAAAAAAGAAAAAGAGATGGTAATACACATCTCCATCTTTCCCACCGAGGCTATGCCTCGGTGGGAAAGGTGTGTGGACCTGAATTTATCGCAGAAAAAGACTACTTCTCAAGACTAACATATACAAAAAAAGAAAAAAACGCTATCGCTCGCACGCATAAATCGAAATCAGTTCGCCTCTATAACATAAAATAAATCGCTTTTTCTCACATTTAGATATAATCGCCTAATGATTTATCGCTAAGAGTCCATTATCTGTATCTCATGAATTCGTAAGAACTCTGTCACAGCCACACCTTACTCAGAGCTAGAGACATTTGAGAAATATGAGGACAAGTGGTCAATAGTGTAGCGTCGCTCACTAGGTCGCGCGTCCAACTCGCGCACGCACAATAATAACTCGCTTTTCACGCTTTAAATCGCTTTATTTCTCTTCAAGATACGTCTGTACGGGTTGGGGGTCTGTAGCCCCCTGACACATTCAAACGTCAACGTCAACTTCAAACATAAGACAAATGACGATCGCGATATATTCGAATTTGATTATGACAGGAACATTCCGGACGTAACAATATATATTTAGTTATTTATTACATGACTAAATATATATGACATATATGATTTTTACCCCTCCCATATATGATCCCTTTTTCCATTATTTTATGTATTAACTGATTTTTTCATAATTTTAAGTAGTTAATCATCGCGAAACATGAATTATTAGACATTTGGGAAAAACCTGATAACATTTATTTTAATCAAATGAACGCATGCGTAGAGCATGTCTTTGTATTGCGAACTAGGAATCGCGCAGGGGGCGCGGGCTAATACAACTTTGCAAGAAATCCCATGCGCTGAGAGCATGAACTTCGTGCAAACGTAGCACGACAGAGGGAAAACTTAAATCGCCTGGGCATCATGCCGTCAGAGTATAGTTCTGTAGAGGGCATAGTAAGTACATCTTGCTATTAGCGTCTGGAGTATATAGATGCGTTTTTCTTCCGTATGGTATTAATCCGTCCGCTAAATGCATCAGAGTTTTTTCCGCGAAGAGATCTGTTACGGATATAACAATGGTTCGCACAGAAGCATCAGGTTGAGGTTTGTAAGGCCTTGCTTTCTGGTGCACAAAACAAAATTTTTTTAGTAATTTTCAGTGTGCCTGTATGTGGAGTGATGCGCACATAGCATACTGAGAACTAGTCCACGAGTTGAAAGGGGAATAGGGGTAGTCAATCAAACCTCAGTAATGTTCAATTTGTTAATAGCACAATGCCGTATATTTTCCATTTGTTCGCCTAGATACAATTTTCCTATGGAGCTCTAGCTAAGGCGAGTCCTTAGAGAGCATAATGTAAAACTATAATTTTGCTTTTTCAAAACCACAAAAGTGAACTACCAGCGGGTACAGGGTGGAAATTCCTTTAGACGCCGTGACTCCAAGGCCTGTTCCGAATGGCTGCAATTTAACATACTAGGAGGACGGACGGAACGTGAGGCTTCAAGTGCATTTGAAACAAACAGGAAAAAAACAAATAGTATAGGACTCATTTCGACTGGTCCCCCATGAAGCCCATAGTTACTCTTTGTTTCCATGTCCTAGTCCGTCCATCTTCGCCCTTGGCCTATCCTGACAGATGCCGTCAATTTTTTAGGTCCTCTCGACCGATGTATGTGGCGTGGTGGAGCCACGCCGGTTGTAAACAAGAGGGGCGAGCGGTTCACACCACGGGTACCGAACGCGAAATCGCCCCTAAACGTTCACGCGCGAGAACACCCGTTGTGTTACACACAAATGTAACGGTAATCAGTGCGTTCTCACAGCACAACCGGGAATCGTCTAGAATTCCGCCTAACGCACGCCCAAACTACGACGAATCGGCGACAACCGCGTTTGTTAAAACGGCCGATCGGAAATCAGGGTCGCGAGGGGACCCAACCAAAACGTGCCCGAGAGGAAAGTCGCGCTCGGTGAAGGTCTAGAGCCCAGGCTCCGAACCGTGACTGTTGTCTCGGGGTATGGCAATAGAATATGGCTGCTCGTTTGCAGTCGACAAGCTCCACGCGGTGACAGGCGCTCTGCGCATGTGCGTCTTGCGGGAATGACCGAAACTCGTTTGCACGAGTGTCGTGAGTTCGAACGAGAGCCGCGTTTGCAGGAAAAGGACAGTACTTGCGTTCCAAAATTCGTAAAAGAAACAAATCAAAATGTCCCTAGTAATAACTATATTGAATTTTTCATATCTAATCTCATAACCTCAATCCAACCAATGAGGTTACGGCGCAATCCGTAACAAGTTCATTGATCTTAAAGGTGAGGACAACGCTCACCTGGCAAAACTTCTAGGAGTAACCTGGCATACTGAAGATGACACTCTGAAAGTAATATTGCCAGTACTTTCAACCAAAGCAGATACGAAAGGGCAAATACTTTCTGCCATTGCAGAGCTGTACGATCCTCTCGGATGGATCTCACCAGTAGTCATCAAAGCTAAATGTTTTATACTATCCCTGTGGCTACATAAATTAGACAAGGATGTACCTCTGACCACGTCCTTGAAAACCGAATGGGATACTTTAGCCAAGGATATAGAGAACTTACCCACACAGACCATCCCTCGATGGATGAATTACGGATCACACGCTGTAAAAACAGTACCTATAGCTCTCACTCAACGCATATTCAGCTGTGGTCTACCTACGTACTATGGATATCAGCAAAAATATTCACGTTACACTCTTGATGGCTAAGTCACGAATTGCACCACTAAAGACAATTAGCATTCCCCGACTGGAGATTTGTGGTGCAGTACTTCTTAAAGACTTGATTTGCCACTTGAGAACACAACTTAATCTCTCCATTGATTAACTTTATAGCTACACAGATACTCAATTAGTTCTGACTCGGCTACGTAAGCATCTGTCTACATGGGTTACGTTCGTTAGTAATCGTATATCAGCAATTCAAACTGATCTACGAACGGCTGTGTGGCAACACGTCCGTTCTCACGCACACCCAGTTGACCTGAATTCTCGCGGTCTTTCCAGCGCAGAATTCCAGTCATCAGAACTTCGGTGGAATGAGCCGCCTTCAGTTAGGGTCTTTGAAAATCAATACAGCTGGTTTGCAATTTGAAACAACAGAAGAGCAGAGGAACTCTGTTGTTGTTCATCTAATACACATTCCCAATGACCTATTGGAAAGGTAGGAGAAAATCTCAGTCTTGAGCCAATTGATTAGGAGTTGCGTTTGTACTTCGCTTTGTAGCCAAGACTCGGAAAACATAATACTCAAAATACAGACAATACATTTTCGTCGTTCGAAGTAAGTATGGCCAAGTACAACAACACAAGCATTCAATGCTGATCGCTCCCTTCTGCTTAAAGGCAAACCTCTGCCAAACAAATCCAAATAAATAGCTTTAAATCTCTACGTAGCCGACTATGGACTTTTGAGAGTAGGATGTCGCTTGGGTAATGCATCTCTTCCTTATAATATGGTACATACTATATGGATTATATATAATGTTCGTCTGTCCTTTATTCCACTCCTTAACGTACATCTTTGTCCTCATTTGGAGCATCAACCTTGCCTTATTTAATGCCCATAACGGGGCAGGTACGTCCATATCAGCGACCATGCTAGCTCGTGCCCTTCCACTATCCGGCGACATAGGTCCTCAACTAGTCATGGTGGTGCCGCCAGAAGTGTGGTGTTTCAGACACTACACATTGTAACACGGCTTTTTGAATTCGTGTTCCAAAACTGCAATATTACGCTTTTGCGCTGCCAGGCGGATCAAAACCTTATTTAAAATTATTTGTATCTTCTTTTTCTAATTACTTTGTTCTAATTTGTTGCATGAGACCGTTTGCTTTCCTCATTCCGATCCTTTTCCCGACCCTAATTGGGTTGTTGGTCCGGGATACTTTTGGAAATCTTTGCGTTATGAATCTCTTGAGTTCGTCGTTGGAGATAAGTCCGAACTGGAGGCGATTCCCGGTTCGGCGAAGAAAGAAGAAGCTTTTTGTGTCTTTTATTTACGTTATGAAATGTGGCGTCATTATCTTTTGTAATATTGAATATTTCTGGGTCGCCACCCGAAAATTGTTTGAATTCAAATTTGTATTCCGAAAAACAAATGCAAGTTGCATCGTGATTAGTAATTTGTTTGCGGTGGAGATTTGCGTCATCCATTTGGCAGCGCTCGATGCGTCGACATCGCGTCCGCGAATCCCCGAGTTGTGGCCCCCCTCTGTCCGCACTGGTAAATACAAATACTGGTAGTGGAAGTACAGGAACTTCATGGGCAAAGTGAAGTTTGTAACGTTCTATTACATATAAATTACCTTCCCGAATGCGTTCCCTTCGGTCGATAAATCAATTCCCTATATTCTGAAAATTTATTTTCTTTGAGTCGTTAAGTCACCTTCCAAGGAGCTGGGAATTCGTTACTACACAAGTAACGACATCTAGTTCAACAGGGGTCAACTACTCCCGAATATAAATTTCCGTT
Source organism: Ceratoteleas bidentatus (assembly GCA_022817645.1). Lineage (NCBI taxonomy): Eukaryota > Metazoa > Arthropoda > Insecta > Hymenoptera > Scelionidae > Ceratoteleas > Ceratoteleas bidentatus. Next base: position 15,101 of record JABFPB010003783.1, read on the forward strand.
TAAACAGCTGACAGCTTGAACACGGTTTTCGTTTCGTACTTTCTTGGGAGACTTTTTTTTCTAATTTTGAGCAACAATGCCAAATATGTAAGTGCGGGCAAATGCCCAAAACCACTTTTTTGTTTTATTTTTTCTAATCCTAATAAATGTGTGGATGGGAAACCATCCACAAACCTGTATCCCGTTAACTAACAATATGTGTTGTCCATGTGAACAAAAATGATGAAAAACCACAAAAACATGATAAGTGAGTGAGAAAAGGAAATTGCGACATTAACCAAATTGTTTAAACTAATCCAAACAGATATTTTTTTATATACTCATTTCTTATACAAAGTTATTTATTAACAAAAAACAACATTATTAACCAGTGTAAATTAACCAGAAAATAACCTATATAACAATTATTAACAAGTAATTTGGCTTAAAGGAAAAGGGAAGGAATACCACCAGTCGACACAGGGTTCTCCCGTGCCACGGCCACCGGAGTCAGCTGTGCCCTGAAACAGGACCTCTGACACAACTGGTGCACGATCGCTTGGCGGCTCTGCCCCGAAAGGGACGTCCTCCAGATACCGTGTTAAAGCCGCCGACACAACGGAAAGCCTTGTACTCGGACTCGCTATTTTTTTTGTGGTCCGAACGGAAAGTGACTTAATATTATATTTTTCAGAAGTGACTTCTTTCTTTCACTTGAGTTGAATCTTTATTTTCTTTTGTTCATTTGTGGCCGATCCAGTGGTAAGCATTCTTTTTGTTTTAATTTTTTTCTGTACATAACCATTTTTACAATTTGCAAAAATAGAAATGATTTTGTTAGATACTTCGCCCGCTCAGTGAGTTACGGATCCCAGCAGAAAATTTATATCCTATGATGACACTAGACCCAAATGGTCAAGTACTGAGGATATATAAACAAATAAGTTATCTTGTGAACTAATAAAATTTAAAGGTTGTCTTTGGGCTGGTATTTGTTGTAAACGCCTAGGCCACAAATGGCCGATGATTATGGGCTAAACAGATCCCCCAGTACAGACAATAATAAATTATTATAAACAATATCTAATTGTTGTAAAATTAAAAAATTATATTTTGTATGTATGTATTACCCCCGATAGGAGCTGCAGGACCTTGTCGATAACCTTAGGGTTTGGTTCGGGGGCTTAAGTCGAAGGGTTCTGATAG
>JABFPB010003784.1:0-16286 GCA_022817645.1 Ceratoteleas bidentatus
ACGTCATTTTTCTTGAAAATTAGGTCCGTAAGCCCTGATTTTTATTACAGTTTCAGAAAGCTTATGATTCAAAGAATTCATTTTGATTATAATAAATAAATTCTTTAATAATTGAATTTTTGCTATCCTTAAATTTAATATTACCATAGTAAAGTGAAATGTATATACAAAATATTTTCAGTATATTTTTAATACATTATAAAACATTAATACTTTGAAAATAAACTAACAATATATTTTCCTTAAATGTCTCACTTTTTTATAATAGATTAATCATTTAATTTTTTTCATAATGCATTCCTTTTTTCACATATTACACATAAACATACTTCTTCACCCAACTATTTTTTTACATTACCAATCTCAATATAATCTACAACTTTTTCAACAAAAACATTAATGTAAATAATTATTCACAAAAAGTTGCGATTAGATTATCTAACTACCAAAACCTAATATTACCAGAATTGTTTTCAGTTGTCAAAAGAGGATATTTTGTAAGAAGGTTTAGAAGTCAGGATGCAAGCACCAAAAACACCCGTTACGATTCTGCAAGAAATGATGGTGCGGATGGGTATGATTCCGGAATATGAGCTGATATACGACGGCGGAGGGACTCACGATAACACATTTTCCTACAAAGTTACTTGCGACGGATGTTCCGCGGTTGGCACGGGCCGCAGCAAAAAAGATGCCAAACACTTGGCGGCGAAAAACGTGTTGGAACAAATGGCCTTAAGGAACAATTTTCCGCAACTTCCTGCCACACCCGGGGATTCCCCCGTACACGAGCCTGAACCTACTAAGAAGCAAGACTTGCCGACGAACGCTTTGGTGTTTCACAACGCTGTGGGGGCATTGCAAGTTTGTATTATTGTTTATTTGTATGTTTATTTGGGTTTTATTTCTGTATTGTACTTTATTTGTTTTGTATGTTTGTGATTTTTTGGAATGGAAAAGAATCATAAAAGGGTTCTATGAATTTCATAGCTATTCCCAGAACTTGGTTTGTGATTTTTCAGAAGGATTATTACAAAGATGCTTTTCTTTTGCAAAATGCTGGGAAGTTATCCAGGGTGTATATGATCCAAATCTGAACTTAAATTACTATATATGTATAGTAATGTCAAAATCAGTTTTTAGAGAACTATTTCTGAAAAGTATGAGAATTTTGTATTTGTAATTCAGTTTTTTTTAATATCTTTAGAGAATTCTACCAATTTTGTATAGCATTTGCGAATTCAAATTACCTCTCTGTTGCAACGATCTTGCAATTTACCCTTTTAGTATTACTTATTTGAGTCCTCCCTTTTTACATTATTTATTTCACTTTCTAACGGATTTTATTAAAATATTGCTTAGAAACAGCTGTTGATCAATACAAAGCTAGCATCGAATTAGTTGTTAAATAAAAATAAACATTAGTTTGTTAATAACTAATGCAATTTGGGGTATTTTAAAGCAGTCACAATTTGGCAAATTTTCAACCAATTTCGATCTAATTTTTGGTGTTAAGAATTTAATGAAAAACAAATTCGTTAGACAGAATTTGTATATAGTGTACAGTTTTTCAATGCACATCTTTATGAAAAAAGGTCTAAAAAGGTTATTTTGTTTTTTTTTACATTTTAATGTATTAGATTGAGGTGCGCATATAGATCGAAGCTTTGAAACCTTATTTTTTGTGTGTAAATAGTTTGATTGTACTCTGTTATTGACAAATCATCAAAAAATTTTTGTTGACATATTTAAAAAAAATGTTAATTGTAAATGTTTATGTTGGTCTTGTCCTCCCTACATACATTGTCATCTACTAGCAAGCATAATTTTATATATTAATGACAAATTTACCCACCGGCGGCACTTTTAACTGAAGTTCTTACATGAGTAACGAAAAAATTGAAAAAAACTGATGTATCATATATGATACAGTAGGGGCTTAAGGGTTAATTATTAAGAAATATATAATTTCTTTTAACTTTTTTACAACAAACGAGTAAACTTTTGTTATCTATCCATTGATAGCTCATTGCAAAACAAATGCCTTCAAAATCGGTCAAACAGTTCAGATTTTAGCCATTTTGCCAAACGGTCCCCTTAAGACCTCATTCAGTAATTTTTTTACTCGAGTACCGATGACCACGAGTATGTGGTAAAGTCATGTTGAATTAAGTCATGTTTGTTAGGGGTAATTCAACAAATACGTACACTAGATAGGGGAGGGGGGTTCGCCAGTTATGTACGGAACTGTACGTTGGCGAGGGGGGAGGTATTGGGAAAGTGAACGTACATGCTGAATGTGGATCAATTTTTTATTTTTGATATTTTATTCATTTTTTTAGTTCTGAATAAACTATTTCGTTTTACAAACGGTATATTTAAAAAATCAGTTTTTTTACACTTTGTAATCATTTGTTATTGTTTGTAAATTATAAACGGTGGCTTTGCTTACTTTTGTCTGTCCGAACATTTGAAAAATTACATGAGTCCATTTTTGTATATAATTTATACCTCACTTTTAATATCAAAATGGACTCGCGGAATTTTTGGGTTTTTACAGTTTGTAATATACAGTAGAACCCCGATTACCCGAGGAGGTCGGGGCGGAGCCTACCTCGGATAATCGAAAACTTGGATAATACGGAAGATGATCTAATAGGATTTTTATTTTCAAAATTTAAACACATACAATAGATATGTAAAAATATATTTATTATAACTTCAATTCGCGTCTGTTTAAGGTTACTCAATAATTTTTTGGACGCAATATCTCTTAATCGCTTCAACATCATTTGAGTTATCCAAGGTTTTCCGTGTTAACCGAGGTGCCTTCTCGGTTAGCACGGATGTCTCGGTTAACACGGAAGCTCGGATAATCGAGGCTCGGATAATCGGGGTTCTACTGTATAACGAAACGAAGAAAAGTTACGAAACTGAGAAAACTATTCAACTTAACAAAACTAACAAGGGTTTTTTAAAATATTTGTAACTGCGTTTTAATGTGATGTTAACAATTTTATTAAAATATTTGTAAAGTCCACTGAGAAAATTATATTGTACAACGTATATAATAACAAATGTACCTTAAGTACATAGTACTTTAGTAAAACTGTACACTGTACAATTTATACTATGATTATTTTACACATTTTAGTTTCTTATTTTATACATTTTAGTTTGAAGTATTTTTGAATAAGTATATTTGAAACAAAATGGTTCATATAATTTATGGTTTTCTACACGATTTATCATCTTTTTTATGCGTGATTTCATAAAATTCGGTATTTTTCAAATATATTTACTGGAAATAGTTTTGAGGTTTATTTTATGTAGGATTTTATTATAAAGGTTATTATATTTTACACGTTTTTTCGTTTCTGAAACCAATTTTCAAAGGGTGGGGGGGTGTTCATGAAATATATGTAGAAGCTAGGGAGGAGGTTGAGATGTTTGTACGGAAATGTACGCAGGGGGGAGTACAAAAATGGCAATTTTCATGTACGTATTTCTTGAATGTCCCCTTATATGAATCTCTGTTTTTATCTGGTTTTATATTAATTAAAAATAAAGCGCGTGTGATTGTGTTCGTCTGCTTCATGACCGTGACAGTTTGGATCGCCGCGGCGGCGACGATCCGCGGTGCGTAAACACCTGGAGCTCGAACCATTGATAGGTTTCAGACTAAAAGTTGCCTATCGTCTCCTGGAGACCCGGAGATGCAATAGGTTTCCGTTGCAATGGGTTTTCATTATCTCTCCTGGTGCTAATAATGATATTTTACGCCGGAAGAGAGCTTTTCAAGTGTGGCAAAAATTATTGGTACAATGGTGGGAATGTACTCTTATCCTACCGATAGCAGATAAGAATACTTTTCCGCCCTGTGACCAATAACTTTGTTAGTTGTCTCGGTTCGCGGTCAGAAAATTTCTTTATTCCCAAACAATTTCGTTTTTTATTTTAAATAAATACCTGACATTGAATCAACGCCGTTGTTCGTATTAAATGGATCTTCTTCCTCCGAAATCACATTTACTGATTCCTCCCTATAAAAATGCGTTCTCAATAGAATATGGACACGACAAGAAAGTTATGACTACATTGTGTACCATTTATATGCAGTTTTTTAAATATCTCTGTAAATATGCAGTAATAACATCATTCATGTTACACTGAAAAAACTGACTCGATTGCTGTAACTATACCTGTATTATTACATACAGTTTGGTTGATGCAAACATACATTTGCTTGGGACAACCATATGTATGTTTGGGACAGCTATACTAATATTTGGCGTAACCCAACGGTATTCTGGTGCACAATCAGCTATACTGTATGTTTATGACAACCATGTGTATAACAGTGCCAACCATACTTGTAGATGGCGAAATGTTAACAGAAATTTGTTTAATCTTCGAAGCCGATGTATATATTTCTGAAATAATGGATGCTACGTATGAGATACAAACATCGCAAACCTTTTCCCAGGCGACGAAAAGAAACGAAGGCTTCGGGTTTCCCAGTCTGAACGCTTCAGAATGAAGGCACGAACATGGCAAAAGAGGAAGAGAAGAAGCGATTTTGAAAACTAATTTGAATAAGATTCGGAACTGCAGCACTTGAACTGGGAGGATTAAAGGGTATGAGAAGGAGTTTGAAATGAAGTTTGGAAAACGAACAGCGCCAATTAGCGACAGATCAGTGAAACTTAGACTTTCATTGCAGGTGCTACACAATACCGAAGATAATCCGCAAGCCTATCGAGCCGGATCGAATGCGGGCAGCGCCATCGCGAGTAGCAAAACATCCACGTCGACGTCTGCCGCGTTAAACGCGCCCAAACCGTCTGGCACCGCCACGATTGGGAACTTGGCGAGCACCACCGCGAGCGCAGCAATATCCACCAGCACCGCGGCAAAGTGAGCAAAACCCATGAGATGAAAACTGCGAGCGATGCGGGGGAACAAAACTCGATGGAGAACTTGAGTAAATGTCGCGATTGTGTGTGCCAATTGACGTTGGAATTAATGACATCTACTCAAATTCCTCCACGAGTTTCGCTTCCCTGATGAGGATGCCGAAAAGAACACTGCCAGCGTCAAGAAGGAAACCGACTCCGGACACCACCGCTGTGGTGGAAACTGCAGTCAAAGATAAGACCTGTAAAGAGATCGACGCAAAGATGAACATACACCGCCACGGCAAACCAACATGACGAACGTCTGTCGCAGAGTTAGCGTGAGTGTACCCAGTGATGCACCACTTCACGGAGGACGACAAGGAGGAGCTATCTCTCGTTAGCTTTACTGTTATCAAGTCTAAACAGTTTAGACACTTACGGTGATGTAAGTGTGCGATGGTCTACCAGTTTACTCTGACGCTCGCGCCGCCTTGACATCGTATATACGGTTGTGCGTGTGCGATTTGCGTGCATTTGCACGGCTCGTAAACGCTGTGCTCTCTTGGCAGCGCGATGTCCCTCCACCCCCACTAATCGGCAGGCACGTGTTTGTGTGCCGCTGATTGGTCAAGCATTCGAGCCTAACCAATCAGCCGGTCACGCAGACGTGCTTGCAGACTAGTGGGATATCGCGCTGCCAAAAAAAGATCACTGCGTAAACGTGATAAGGGCAAGCATGTTCTCGTGTATTTTCGCATAACTCATTATCGTGTTTGTTTGAGCTCACAGATTTCTATACATTCAAAATATTTTATATTGCCCCGTCTCTCTCTCAACTGTGTCTTCGCGCTTCTATTTCTTTAAAATGTGTAAAATTTAAACTATTATAATATGTAACCATAAAAACAATGCTTGAGACTAGTGAATTGTTCTGCATTCTTATCGAAAAAGAATTCTTAAACGTTTATAGATTAAATGATTGACAAATAAAACACAAAATAGACACTTTTATTCAATAAATTTAACTCACATTTCAGCTTGCCTACTAGGTAAACTTTCATCTTCCGAACTCGGGTCATCAGATGACGATGGAGATATGCTAGTCAAATCATCTATAAAGCAAATATGCACATTTCTACTTCTACGCTTAAACGACGAAAACTTGCGATCTTACCGTCACTTTCATTAGCAACGTCGTTTTCAATAACGCCTCTCCAAAATTTTTGTTGCCGGTATATAGAGGCACGAGATTTGCCTCGAAAATAGTTTTCTTCATCCCGATTAGCCATGGTGATATTTCAATTGACCGATGTCATTGACATAAACAAATAAACATCGATGCTTCACAAAAATTCAAAATTAATTGATTTCTTACAGCTAACTTCTCTACTGTAACTCACCGACTCAAAACACACGAGTACATCATACACTACCGTTGGAAAGATCGTTTATGTTAAGTGCGAATTTAAGTTGCCGTATCTTGTCTGCTGAATGAAAATAAAAATCAAAATAAATGCTTCAAAGCTTCTATCATATCAACAAACTATGGACAATCTAAAAAAAATTCTGCCGCGATGGGCAGCGTGCAAATCTTGCAGATTAATCCGTTCCATTCAACTTGCATGACCTTCTGGCGCCCTCTAACAGGCCCCCACGCCTCACACTATGTCGACCAAGGGCCGTTGGACCTCTCCCGCCTCTTCTCCAAAAAAACCGCCTTCCCGGCGCACTACGCGCAGTGCGCGGATTACGGGCTGCTAAGCGTCGCCTGTTGCACCGTCTATCCTACGCCCGAGCTGCTGGATCTGCCTCACTCTACGCACCCGGCGCTGCAGGTCTGCGCCGAGTGCCAGGTGAACTTTCCCGGCAGGACCGAGCTGGACGCGCACACGCTGCTATGAAACGGTTGAGCTAGAGTGCGATTTCTAGAACCTCGACCACGGCCTGGTCATCGGCTACGGCACCACCAAGCAGGGCGAAGACTATTCGTTGGCGAAATACAGCTGTGCCGAGACCTGGGGCGACCCAGGTCGCTAGTTTAACGTCGCGACGCGCTAGGCTAATTAACTAATTGATCGACATACTGATGCACATAGGACCCGACATTGCGTGCGTTCCGTTATGCCGACTCTCCGATACATTTAAGCTCCTTGTTGAAATTGTTTTTCGTACGCCGTTTGGAAGTTATGCACAGTGTGGGTCAGTATGAGTATTTTGTTTTACTAAATGTGATGGAGAAGAAAGAATGAATACATTTGATATTTCAACATTTTATTTTAATTTGTAATCATATTTACAATAACTTTTAACGTAAGCTTTTTTAATATAAACGTGAGTTTATTTATTTTTCGGACGCTTATCACGTCTCTCGAGCTGAGGTTGAGGCCGCTTCTTCTCGTTTTTTTTTATTTTCGGGGCTTCTTCATCCACTTTCTTTCCTCGCAACGAGTTGCACATGTGCGTTATTGTCGATTTCAATTCGATTGATTTTATTACCACCCTCTTGCAGTTGAGGATAGCTGCAAAAATAATGTTAAAGTGAATGACTCAATTTGTATTAAATTTTAAGATTTCTCGGTATAGTTTCTCAAAATAGCTAATTGTTTCACAGAATGTTCTCTCAACCTTAATGCAAGCTGTTTTTAACTGTTTTTCTTAGATTCATCCTCTCAATTTAAATTATTTCAAGTTTATAATTTGAGACTTTGTAAATTAAATTTTCTCCAATGTAAGTATTACTAATAGCTAATTTCTCCAATGTAAATATTACTAAAGGCTAAGGGTGTTGTAAAGTTAATTGTTACCAAGAATATCCTCGAATATGTCTTCGTCAATTTTGCCAGTTACGCCTTTCCCTTTTCCAGAAAGAGATAACTGGCTCAAAGTATCCCCGTAAATACGTTGTAGAATTTTGCGCGCCAACTTTGTTGGCATGTCTCTGAACTGAGCTACGATATGTACCAATTTGCTTCTGTCCAAGTTGATCCCCTTTTTCTGACAGCTTTGTATCTGTTGAAATATATTAACAAACAAATTAAATGATATATGATTCATTAATTAACGCTTTATCCGGGATTGTACATGAAACCTTATCGTCACACTCTTAAAAATTCCTCTTCTGACAACAAGAATCCGGTGAGAGAAGGAAAATAAGCTCATTCACAACATGACTTAGGCAAACTGATATTCATTCTGTGACAACAAGAAAATCTGTTTGAACTCAATAAGGAACGGACTGCACATGTGCGCGCAATATGTCTTCTTTCGCAAACAGATATCCACAGATATCTTGTCATAGAATGAAATTTGAGGCAATCAGAATTATTTTACATATAATTATTGTCACAGAATGACATATATATACTGACACACAGGTACCGTTTCGAAAAGAAAATCTTATCACAAACATACGATTTTAAAGAGTGCATGAAAGGACGATAAGGACGATAATTGACCAATTATTTTCAAGTATCGCGTAAGATATTGCACGCGTCTAATGAATTTCGGTGATAGACGATCTCCGATAAAGGGTTAATTGTCTTTTTTTATCATTGGTATACAACTAATACCAAGGAATCAATCGCATTGTCTTTGCGATTCTTCTTTAACACGGGCTCAAAATCCACAGGTTCGAAGTCCTCCATCTGATCTGGTGGCCCACTAGTCAACTGCCCAGCGATTTCGCGTATCAGTCGCACATTTTCAGGCGTGCATATTTTTGCGTGTCTAATCAGGAATTCAACCTGTTTTTCTGCCAGTGAATTGTTGTACCAATTAATATATTGTACCTTACATCTCAATACAATCTTCTAATGAAACTGCAACTGTACTTCGTCAATCAATAGTATTGCAGTTTCACTATAAACTTTAAAACAATTATTATATCAAAAACATTCAAATTTTCTTTTTTAAAATAAATCTGAAAAGTTCTGAGAAGCTCAGAAGAACTCTGAAAAATTAGGTCTGTCAGCCTTTGTAAGAGTTTTTTAGAATTTTTCATAAGAATTTTTCATTTAGATATTTTCAGATATTTTATTTCTACAAGGGTTATTATAAACATTGCTGTTAAATTGACACGAAAATGACCATTTTGAACACAACACGGAACTATCTTAAATATACTATACCTCCTAAATTTATACTAAACACTTTTTCGAATCTCTTCGGGGGTTCCTTTCTAGTTTTAGCAGTTGTGCTCAACTCATCGTCGCTCGTCTCCTTGTTATCAATGTCCGCAGATTTTACGCTGCCATCTTCTTCACTACATGAAATATAAATGTTTGTACTTCGTTGGGTTTCATGGCACGGGGAATGTAGTGTGTTAAATTGCATTTTTGCATTATCGACATATTATTTACTCGTAGGAGTTGTTATCGCTGTCTTCGTCATCGTACTCCTCTAGAACTTCAGAATCCTTTGCAGATTGTCTCCTTTTATTTTCATCGCTCTCCGATACAGTCTTGGCCCCTTTGAGTTGGATCTGAGATGATGGCGCATCTTGAGAATTCGTCGCAGGATTCTCATCAGATTTTCTCTTTGTAGCCCGAGGAGTAGCGCTTTTCGCCTTTGGATCGAAGAGTTCGCCGTCCTCATTGATTTCAATTGCTTCCAATATGCTTCTAGAGGCTGTGTTATTAAAACATGATTTTAGTTTCCGCTACTTTAAAGCGAATATCCCAAATGTCCCAATTTAGTGTTTATTGCTTTATATAAACAAATTTTTAGTTTGTTAAACTGTGTAAGTCTACGAAAATCGTTAGAATGTTTGGCGATCTCGACGCCGCTTTCAAGCTTTTCGCGCACTTGTACTCCGACGCGAAAACATTACGCCGTCTATGGTGGTGGACAGGCGCAACTTGCGGCTGTTGCGGATCATGGGAGACGCTACCGTCGAGGGTCACGGTACGGAGGATCAGCTCGGAGTTCGTCACGCGGATTGGCAGGTCGCAGGGTGGTGCCATCTACGCCAGTAGGGTGGTCCGCCGCAACGACTGATGGGGATTTCCTTCTTGAAAAGCTCCACGTCGGTCGTAGTCGTGTTTACTTCTAGATTCCTAAGAGGAAGGGTGTGTCTTCCTCAGCGAACTTCGAATGGCTGCTATTCGAGGCTCAGCTCCAACTCGCTCACATTCAGAACTCCAACCAGGCACCATATATCTCCCTGGGAGTTCACCGAAACTTCCGGATCGTCCATCCGAGGGCTCCTTTCCATCGAACCATACCCAGAATACCCCTCCTCACGAGTGCGCCCCCTGAACTTCTGCCCAGGTCGCGCCACCTCGCTCTTGTTCATCTCCTGCAGGCAGTCCACTACCGTCCTGAGGTTGATCCTGTCGCACAGCATCTGCGCAATGCTCTGCAGACTCAGCCGCCGCGCGCCTTCCATTCTCACGGTGCCGTTGCTGGAGGTTATGCCGACCAACCGGGGCACCCTCTGGGAGCGCTTCGGACTAGCTGCAGACTCGAGCCAATGCTAGGCCGCCAGGATTTGTTGCAGCAGTCTTCCTCGAATGTCACCTGCTAGGAGCACTCCATCGGGTCGAAGGACTCGAAGTCGGTGGAGTTGGGGTGGTCGAAGAGAACGTCACCCGCGAAGGGTGCCCCCTGGCGCTTCGAGGGAGAAGTCGTGCGCCGACTGGAAGAGCTCGCTGGAGCCGGGGTCGGCGGAGGGGGGTGCTGGGAGAAGATGTCGCTGAACCGCGAGAGGCACGCGGTACGTACCGCGAAGTCCACGCTGGAGTTAACGTTGGGGTGTTGCGGAAGGGTGCGCTAGAGCTTCAGGTTCGGCGAGGTGCCCAGCAGGGAGAGCTTCGGGCACCGATGCAGGAGGATGCGCGCGAGTTTGCGCTCATGAATGTGCGAGATTTTGAGAAGATACTTCTGATAATCAGATAGGACTTTGTGGTGTCCAAACTCTCTAAATCCATCTGCCCCATTGTTTTTTATCGCGCGAATTCACTGTACATCAGCAAATTACTTTGTCTATAAAGTCCTGCTCCACAACTCTTCTAGCACGTATCCGAAATCATTTTCGCCCCGACGGCATGATTCATTTAGGAATTGTAATTTTTTAAATAAAATATATAACATATATAGAGTATAAAATATATAGTACGTACAGGCTGATTCAACTACTATAACATTGAGCCACTCTTTGCCCCATCTGCCCTTTGCGCCTTGCTTATTTATTTTGACGTCAGAGTCTGGCAAAATGCTTCTCCTCCTGTCATCTAGCCACAAAACTAAATGAAATAACGGCCGCATCTAAATAAATGTTAGCATTCAATTAATAAATCATCTTTTCATGGGATGGCAATGGGAATTAATTGTATATCGCATGTTTTATGACTGATCATGTCACGATTAACAAGCGCAATAGAAAGACAGTCACTGAGAACACACACACGTAACCGATGCACCGCAAGATCGAAATTAATACTCACTACTGATAGAAAATATAACTAGAACGTATCAGCCGGATAAATATAGTTTAAAGCTGTAAAATCGATTATTTTCGTGACACGTCGCGCTGTTCCATGTCGTCTACAAAGTAGCATAAATACAAGCGTATTTTGTATTCACATCGAAACAATCGTCATTCGCATCAGTCATACATGAGCGATACGGCAAACACCGACACATTTGACAGCAGCGCCGCCGCGCCGCGCTGCGCCACGCCACATCGGTACAACTATTTGGGAATCTTTGTGGAGGATTCCTAGAAACTTATTCAGCGTTTACTCTTCCGCGCAGAAACGCGATTTCATTGTGAGCTATTGACGAATCGTCGCAAATCCATAAAGCCAGACCACTTAGTAACTTCCCCGAACCCGACGGATATTTTGATTCGCATTCCAATATAAAACAAAAGATTGCGCTTACTTATATTATCACTCCGATAAACTAGCGTTTCAACTTTTGATATCTCTGGGATACGAGATAAAATAAGGCATTGCGGCATATGAGCCGCAATGCCTTATTTTTGGTAAAATCGCGGAGCAACATGCAAATCGCGCGAGGATCGGGAACGCACCAGGTGCTGAGGCTGTTTGCTGTCCCGTGCGTTCGTTTTTATTTCACGCAGTACATCGCATGCGCGGTAGCGGGCGGGGCGCGCGGCAAACAGATGTGAAAAACTTCGACGTATTCCAGAACGTATATGATCACCTTGAATCTTTTTCCTCGGTTAGATCTCCTTCAACTCTCTTTAAATCTCTCTTTGTCTCGAGCGTAACCTTAAACGACTCTTAAACTTGTCAAACAGATTAGTCGATGTTTCTTTGTTTATGGAAATGAACTACGGTATATTCTAATATCGGTTTAAATTTTGAATGTGTAAGTAAGAGTTCTGAAATGTGCAATCAAAGAGTTCAGAATCTAAATGATTTTATTGTTTAGTTGATTGTTGTAAAGAGGACCGTTTACCAAAATGATTAATATAATTATTTTTCAATCGATTTTCAATGAAATTGTGTTTTCAAGTAGCTCTCAAGGGGTATAAAAAGAAAATCATTTAGAACCCGAGAAAGTGGATAACGAACAATTTTTTTAGTAAAATATTATTGTTTAGATTCTTAAAATACTATAGAAGATACTATAGAATGTAAATATTCATTTTCCTTTTTCCAGACTGTATATGGTATATTATTTGTATCATTAAGTATTAAATTTACGCTTTTCGAACTGTTGTAGTGAGTGCGTTGTGAAGAAAATTCGCTCGAACAAGACGAGTTTGAAAGCTAAAAAATTCCTGATATGCGTTGTAGTCCAAATTTTCAAATTTTAGGATTTTATACAAAAGTCAAATAAAAACTTTTGAATTAATTTGATCAAACTTTTTACTCTGTCATAATATTTGAAATTTAAAACAATTATGAAAGAACGTCTGAAGTTGTTTTGACAGGATACAAATCTTAACCAAATCAGGTCAACAGCCAGATCAAGCTACGATTAATTGGACCATTTTCCAGACAATAATATAATAATAATAACAGGTCCAATCGAAAAATTTTGTTAAAGATTTCTACGTTTACTCGATAACTGCAAAACCATTCATCGGACACAAAAGGTACCCTGCACCTTCCACCCCCTCCCCCCGCTTCCAGACCACCGAGTGCATCGAGAGCGGACAGAGGTCTTTGGCCCATTTGAAGAGATTGGGGATGCTGCCCTAGATATGATTGAACGCGGTGATGACCAGCTGCGGCTGGTTCTGGCAGGTGGTTGATCAGTTGTAGGTACTGCATTGGCGCCTCGGTGAAATCCGCATGGCTGCAGTTGCGGATCAGGGTGCGCACGATCGTGACCTTGTTGTGCACCAGCGTACAGAACAGGTTCATTTCGATGTGTTGTCGGTTTTCGGACTTTCAGTTGCGCTGGCGCAGGGTGCTGGGCAGCAGAGATTTGGTGCGCGGTTGGTACTGGATAATGTTGCAGGTCATGGAGCACGGATCCGCTTTGCAGGTTTTCCATATTCCTATGATCCATGATATCTCTCTTAGGGTCCAGGGTTTGCGCGAGTCTTAGAAACTCTGCTCGAGCCAGGCTGGTGACAGTTCCAAGTTTCAGAGATTTTCAGAGCTGTTTTAAGTTTCAGACTTTTTCGAGAGATTTATTTTTCCAAGTAGTAGGGCCATAGTATTAATATTTTCTTTTATTCACAGGGAAATGTTTTATTTAATTTTATGGCTTGATTGCGAACCTCGAACAATGAGCATTGTGGAGGAAACATGTATCAAATTAGCGCGCAAAAGACACAACGATGTTGTACATGCAAAAAGGGAAAATAAGTGGTGTCCGGCGAAATTAATTTCTAAAAATGGTAACAATGGTTTAGTTATAGCAACTTCTTATATAAAATTTGAAGTATTTGTAGAAACAGGGTCTATACCTCAATAGAACATTATGTATATTATACATATATATATTATATGGACCTTTTCACGTAAAATAGATATGTACATATAATATGCATATATTTTATATACACGGAAAAAAGAAAATCGCTAGTATCGCACTGCGAGTGGTATTAGCGACCACGCACTGCTGAGAAAGACAGTGCAAAGGAGGTAAATAAGTGAAAGTCCACGAGGTGAACAAAGACGCAGGCTGACGCTCGCAGCGCTGGCGCCGCCGCCGTTTCTTCTTTGTTTGCCTCGTGGACTTTCAATTGTCGCGTCCTTCTCACTGCCTCTCCCAGCAGTCCGCACTGCTGCGGCAGCGATTAATGTTTTTCCGTTTATGTATATTATTTTACAGAATTATGTAAAATCGATGTTCTATCAGGGTATTGGGTACTAACCTGAGTGCTGAAGGGTTAAAATGCCAATTAATGTATTATTTATTTCAGCGAATAAAGAATATCTAGAGAAGTTGGAAGCTGACACCAATGGGACCATTTCATCAACATCCCAATTGACGAAAGGGAAAAAGTTGGTCGCAAAGAGAAGGACCCATACTGTCGAGGCCAAAACCCTTGCTCTCAATTATTTGTCCGTCAGCTGGATGAGGGATAACAAGATTACGCAAACTAAATGTTTATTTGACGATGAGGAAGCTAATCAACTAAGTAGTTAATAATCGTCGGTTTGTAAATATGCGATTCTAGACGAAAGAAATAACTTTACGCGGGAATAAAAATTTGGCTCTGCCACTTGAAAATTTGACATTTTATTCCCTGTCAAACAAGCTCTCTTTTTCCAAGAATTGGGCTCGAAATTCGCGAATCAAAGTTGAGTCAACGTTGAATCAAGGCTTCAAGTGAACATTTTTAAATTTCGCTATATACTGTTGAAAGCCATTAACGTTTCTTCAACGTTGAGTCAACGTTGTTCTCAAATGTTGATGCAACGTTGACTTAACTTTCGATCAACGTTAACATGTTGTTGAATCAACCCTCGTTCAACCTTAGATTAACGTTGTCTCAACTGTAGCAGATAATGTTGACTCAACGTTGATTCAAGGTTTGTTGTAAACGCTGATTCAACCGTCGCCAAGCTGGTAAGTTGACTCAAAGTTTATTCACTGATCCAGCAACGTTGAACCAACATTGAGTCAAGGATTTCGGGAACGTTGAATCAACGTTAATTCAACTAACGTGCTCTCTTATGGAAAAGGATACTACGGCTGTTTCGTACATTAAGTAATTAGATCGAAATTCAAAAAATTCAAAACTTCAAAACTTCGAAGCCTTGGAGTTTTTGTAAGATTCGAATATTCGACGATCCAAAAAGCACAAATCCGAAAACGATTTCGGAACTCTAGTATATTATACATATATAAAATATATATATTTAATATATGTACATTATACATGTACTAAATATATATCAAACTAATGTTCTGTCAGAGGATGTTTAGACGACTGATTATTTTAATTTTTTTTTAATATTCCAGGAATATCATTTTTCCGGACAAATGATGGTTGTGGAATGTTCCAAGAATACTTTGGAATATTTCTGGCACATTTCACTAAGAGAAATAGGATCCCAAAAATTACTGTTCTGAAAGTATTACAACCCTAATAACATGAAATATTTACTAAATTTGTACAAAATATTTACTAAATATTAAAATAGTTAGTACATATCCTGTACATACTTAGTAATTATTCGGGTTATTAGGGAAGCATATCCAAGTCCTAATAGGGATTTTGCTGTTACCATCAGTAAAATAAATTGAATAGACCAATAAAATTTACTGACTAAACAGTAACAATTTCTGTTGTACACAGCAATTCTCCTCCTCTGTATGCATTCCTTGTATAATTGCGAATTATTGAAGACTGTTTCACAATACTCCCGGAAATCGAGTCTTGACGAGTTTCGTCGCAATGAAAATTAAAATAAGCAATTAAACATTGTTGGGCAACCAATTTTATTCAATTGCCCTATTAAAAACTTCATACTGAAACATACAGAAACATATTGGAATATTTGCGGAAATGGTACGTATCAAAACATGCAAAGACATATTTCACAGGATTCATTTTTATGAATTATTTTTATACGAAAGGTTATAACGTGGCATACGTTGATGCCCGTTATAAGTAGTGAGGTCCGAGAGGAAAACTGGGCGAACGTCTTGGACCTCAATGACATTCCCATATGATGACACTCGATACTGCGGACATAACCCCCAAAACATACCGACACTGAACTGGCAGTCTTAGGCTCAGGCAACGTCCCGAATAGATGACTAAAATGTTTGAATTTTCCCGCCACTCGGACCGTTTTGGACCAGCGAATCGCGAGCCATCTACTGAGCCCCGACACGTGGAACGTTGGGAATGCGCGGAGGGAAGGTTGCCGTTGCGCAGCAGGCCAAGTCAGCGAAGCCGAGGGAACACGGGGAAGAAGCTCTTGCCTTATTGGCACTACCGAGGGGAAA
>JABFPB010003785.1:0-16282 GCA_022817645.1 Ceratoteleas bidentatus
TCGTGGTGAATTTGTGGTTAAAATAACGACTTACCACATTTTCACCACCTTGACCAAGTAATTGTCAACCACTGGTGGTAAACATGTGGTACGAATGTGGTAAACTGGTGGTACCACTGTGGTACCACTGTGATATCACTGAAAAATATGTGGTTGTCTGGGTCTTTATCGGAAAATATTCTTATCGTAAGATGACCATTTTTAGAGTGTAAAATATCGAACTTTTGTTCATGTTAGTTCATGAAGTCATTCGAAAGAAAATTACTGACTTTAGCCATTTTTGTTGCACCTCCCCATATATTATTTCATTTGTAATAATATAAAATCGAAATCACAACCGGTTATGACCGATAACCGTGTATTTCGGTTAAGGTTATCGGTTAATCGCTCATTGTTCAATAACGGTTGCGGTTACGGTTTCGGTTGTCGAGTTTATTTCCGTTTATACCGGTTACGGTTACGCTTTCATGCCTTGTTTAAAAATACATAAATGTATAGACGTCAAGAACGCAACGTTGCAGCCACGCGCATTCCCATTGTACGGATTGAGCGACCTGTGAACTAACCTTAATCCACTTTAGCGGGGTTCGAGCCGCGTAAACGGAACAAAGCGTAACTGTTCGAATGGGAATGGATTCTTAGATGAAAATAAGGAATACATTTGAAACAGAATAGATATAAAGATTCCTATTTGCTTTTTTTCGCATGCAATTCGCATGCAAAACATAAAAAGTAAAAGTAGTTTGCAATGATTCAATGAGGTCTGAAAAGTATAAGTATTTTGAATTGATTGTTTTATTCAAGAATCCAGTATAGCGCTCATAGAGCGCCGTACTTTGGCGGATTCCCCGACTCGAAATAACTCAGGAATCACTTTACATTACTTTTTCGAATGTAAAGAAGTAGTTTACAAAGATTCAGCGAGGTCTGAAAAATATAAGTATTTTAAATTGATTTTTTAGTCAAGAATCCAGTATACCGCTCTTTGAGCGCCGCACTTTGGCAAGTTCCCCGACTCCAAATAACTCGGGAATCACTTTGCAATACTTTTTGGAATGTAAACAAGTAGTTTACAAAGATTCAGCGAGGTCTGAAATGTATAAGTATTTTAAATTAATTCTTGACTAAAAAATCCCCGACTCGAAATAACTCAGGAATCACTTTGCAATACTTTTTGGAATGTTTCATTCATTCATTTTATTACAATTGGTGTGGCAAAAGCCGTACAAAGGAGGGTTACGCAGACGATACAGACATTTGTTGAGTATAAACACTACGAATTGTGCCGAATTTTTCGCATCCTCAGCGCACGCGGGGTCAAAGAAGTCATTGTCGCTGGTGTCGGGCTGTGTTATATACGGACAAAATTTCTCACGGGCGGCAACAAACGACTGGCAGTCAAATATACAGTGAATAAGAAAATTTGTCACAGGGACATTACAAAAAGGGCAAAACGGAAACGACAGGTCGCAAAACTTGTTTGAGCAAAGTATTCTACGCTGGTATACATTCAGAAGGCGGCATTGTGTCATGATTCTTTTGAGCTCGAGGCTCATCTCCAGTGTCAAGTATAGAGCCGTTGATCGAGCTTCGATTATCTTTATAAACGGGTATATCCGAAAAGCTTCTGTCGCCATTCTCCGGTCGGTGTCTGCCTTGAGCTCTGCCGAACAATAGTTGCCTAAGATCGTGGAAATCGCAAGTGGGTGAGGGGAGGAAAGTGCAGTCCATTCCTCGTCGTGGTTTGAATCACGGAAAAACTGTCTTATCTGAAGGAACCAGTTTCTAGGGTAAGAGGGGTTGGAAATTGCTATGATGTTGAGTAATTTAATGAAGCATAATTTAGGATATCTGGACTGGTACACTGCTTTGAGTTTGTTGATCCACACGAGTATACATTTAAAAGTTACCTGACTAAATTGATCGCGACCCGTCTCCACTCTCAAAGCGTAGGATGGAGTGTTACGAGGAAGGTGGAGTAACTGCTTGAAAAAGGTATACTGCACTTTCTCAACCGTTTTCAGCTGACAGGGGGACCATACTTCTGCTCCATGTAGGAGGATACTCGCAGCTAAACTATCAAACATAGTGACGATGTCGCACCACCTGCTCACTCTAAACTTATTCATAATCGTCTTCACGGCGCCCATCGCTTTGTTCGCAGAATCAACGGCTGAGGACGCAGCAAGATCGAAATTACAGTTGCTCTGGAAAGGAATGCCCAAGTATTTGTATGAGTCTACAGTTTCAATGGGCACATCGTTAAATGTAAAATTACAATTTGTCCGAGCGCGTTGTGCATTTCTAAAAATTACGAGCTTGGTTTTGGCGGTGTTCACGGTCAGTTCATTCAGTACGCAGTACTTTTGTAGGGCTTTCAGTTTCCGACTCATTTCACAGGGTGTATCGGCGAGGAGGACAAGATCGTCTGCATAGGTCAAAATCGCTATCTCTGTCCGCGAATCTGTACTCAGCCCTCAGACAGTAGGAATGCTTCTAAATCGGCCAGAAACAGCGAGAATAGCATTGGGCTTAATACCTCCCCCTGCAGAACCCCGGGTGACCGATACCGCATCGGTAGAAGAGTGAATCACTCTAATGGAAACAGAAGCGCGACTGTAGAAACTACCAAGTATGTTCAAAATTTTCGAACTAAACCCCATGACTACCAATTTGTGCCATAGAATGTGATGACTAACACAGTCAAACGCCTCCTTAAAGTCTACAAATAAAGCAAAGACCCTAGATTTCGGTCGAAGTGTGTGGGCCTGGATCAGGGCGAGCAAACAAAAAATGTTATCCAGACAGCCTCGTGTGCGGCGAAAGCCTGACTGGAATTCAGGTACGAGCCCTCGATTAGCGCAGAAAACATCGATTCTATTTCGCAGTATTTGCATAAAGATCTTTGTTATGCTGTTGATTAGAGAAATCAGACGGTAATTATTGGAATCAGATGTAAGGCCCTTTTTATGCAGCGGAATCGCTAGCAATTTGCACCAATCCTCAGGAACCTCCTGTGCCTCCAGAATACTATCAAAGAAGTAGTTCAAAAATAATACCCAGTTCTCGGGCAGGTTCTTGAAGAAGGGATATGTGACCTGATCCAGCCCCGGGGCCTTATTTGGTTTGCACGCATTTAGACTCGCTATCAGTTCATGCCATTCCACGGGATGGTCAAGTTGTGGGACGCTTACATACTCAAAAGACATTTTTGTGACTTGATTCGGTGGCCACGTCTTAACCAAATAGTCTGTCCAAGAGGCGCGTGAAATCGGCGATGGAACACTACGGGGCGCACGCAATGATTTCACCACCTTCCAGAAAGCAGCAGGATCTCTAGCCAAGGAGAAGTTGGCTGCGATAGTTTTCTCGAAGACCATTTTCTTTTGTCTCAAAATCTTTATACTCCTGCTTTGCTTCCTGTAAGGACCTAGAGGCAGCTACAGAGAAGTTTTGTCTTTTCGCTAATTTCATATGTAGGTGGATTTTTCGCTTCGCTAAGCGGCAGTCGGCGTCGTACCATGGCTTTATGTTTCTAAAAGGGTTATCTGGGGCCACACGGCGCATGTCCAGCTCCGAGGCCACTCTGTGTATTGTTGAAATCAATGTTGCATTGAGATCATCAACCCCCGCCCGCACATCCCCGATCTCCGGACTCCAGCGCATAGACTCTCGAAACTCTAAGGCCAGAGAGTTGGTCCAGCGCAAGATGGAGGGAGCAGGATGTGAGCCACTGTGCAGGAGATTAAGAGCCAGAGAAACGCAGACGGGTAAGTGGTCAGATAGAGTCGGCCAATCGCATACGCATAGGTCAACACATACGTCCAAAGCCCCATAAGAGCACCAGTCCAAATCTACGACACGACGGCCTAGTGCAGACATATAGGTGAAGTTTGCAGGGGTGTCTCTCGGGAACCTGCCGTTTAATAACAAAAGATCGAAAGATTCAAAAAGATTAACCAGTTCTGTTCCGTTGCTCGAGAGAACACAATCCGCCGAGATTCTATCGTGAGAAAAGACGTTCAGGTCCAGCGTATTATCGACGCAATTTAAATTAGCTACCCGAATATTAAAATCACCTCCAAAAATTACAGGAATATCAATGTATTTTACGTTAAGTATATAAAAAAGTGAAATCAAATCATTAAAAAATACATCCCTATTGCCATTCGGTGAGAAATATATAACGACAACTACAATTTTCAATTTTGTGAACGATACAAAAATCGCAAGAATGTTTGGACACGAGGTTATCACGTTTGTGGCATACCTAGCATTATCGTACAATATTGCTAGGCCGCCACTTGGCCTGCCTGGACCCGGAGATCTCACCGCTGGCAGGGCGATGCAGGCGAAGCAGCTTCCGTTGGGTAGTGGTGGAGTGTCACAAGTTGACCAGGTCTCGGAGAGGCAGACGATGTCCGACGGTGAGTGTCGTTCATTGATGTCCTGCAGATTCCTCAATCCGTGGCAGTTCCAGAAGATGAGTTTGCTCGGCCGGGGCGTGTTGGAGTCTCCCCCGACCGCTTGAACAGCGTTCGCGAGGGGAGATGGCCGAAAGAACTGCTTGACCGATGGAGTGTCCGTGTGACCAAGATCAGATTTCCTCTTCCGACCTCTCTTCTGGTTGGCTGTCTCTTCTGGGTGGCTATTGGTGTCAGCGGTAATCTCGTGTCAGAGCCTCCGGAACCGACAGCTCCAGCGTCATCTCGTCGAGCGGCCGGCTGGGAGATTGTGGTTTCCGGGTCTACAAAGGCTGGGAGGACCTTTTCCGTGGCCAAAACTGCAGCATAAGTAATAGGGCCTCCAACGGGAGCGTCTATGATCGAGGGCGACACTCTATGAGGTTGATCCGACGCAGCGTCTCTACCGGTTGTCAAGTGGGTGGGCTGAGTCGGGTCCAGAAGCTGCGAGGACGAGGGAGAATTTCCCACTGCACCAGCCAGCGCCTTTTCCACGAGCCATGGGAACCGCGCCTGGATGTCATCGGAGCCGATCAAAGTGTCGTCAATAAGGATCTTACTGGCGCGCAAAACAGCCTTAGTGCCGGCTTTGCTCAATTCCTGTACGCACGAGCGGAGAACATTTCTCTCGCGATGTTCATCGGGGGACAGATCGTCGCTAAGGAAGAGTTTTGCTCAGGTGTCGGGACATCGCTTTCTTTGCCTGCACCGATTTAAATTTAATTAAAATCGCCCGTGTTAAAAACTTCCAAGAAATCCCAATCGAATGACGTTCTTGGGAATTCTTGGGATTTTGGAAACCGGAATTTATTCAGTTTGACGTCTAACCTTAGTAAATCGTTGACTTCTTTTGTGGAATCCTTGGGAAATTTCCTAACACCAAAAACAAAAGAAAGACGTTTTTTAAAACGTTGACGGAATGACGTTTTTCAGAAAACTTTCTTCTTTTGTTTTTGGTGTTAGGAAATTTCCCAAGAAAACCACAAAAGAAGTCGACGATTTACTAAGGTTAGACGTCAAATTTAGTACATTCCGGTTTCCAAAATCCCAAGAATTCCCAAGAACATCATTCGATTGGGATTTCTTGGGAGTTTTTAACACGGGTAAATACATTTGTTTATAACGTCGCTCAGAGGGAATTCGTGAACACTACTGCTAGTTTTTTTTATATTCATTATACCTATTATTCTGGAGGCAAGTGGATAATTAAAATCATCTCCAGAAATATTATACTTTTTCCCTGAACATAATATGTCACTAATAGCATCATCGTCGTGAGTGTAAAAATATGTTATTAATACGAAAGATAGACTCATTTTTTAACATTACAACATTGTTGGGATGATTTGCCGTTATAGTCATGTCACAAAATTCAACTTCTCGAATAATTGTCTTATTTTCTATTTTTTTGTCAATAACACATTTAGGAGTCATACTTTTTTTTTGCTTTGAAAATCAAAGGATAGCGGTCTTTAACAGTCTGTACATTTGATTGTTGTAATTCCAGTAAACGTTTTGAGATTTGACCAACAGGATTGTATGGCGACTTACAAAGCTTTTTCACAAAACCAATGCAGTCTTCAAATGCAAAAGACGTATATTCGAACAGAGGCCCACCCATGTTTATGACATCGTCTGGAATGTGTATTAAGTTATGAATATTTATTGAAACTGAATCATCGCCATAATAGTGTGAAAATGTTGAAACAAATTTACGCAATAATGATCTGCAGTACTCTACTCGTGGAAGATCAACCTGCTTTTTATTTGCAAGTATCCGACAAGAACTGTACAGTAACATTAAATGTTTGTACTGATCATTTGCCAACAAAGAATCAAACAATAATCCGAAATAATAAAACATAATAAAGCGGAATTGAGTTGCTTTCCAATTTACAATGTCTGATAAATCGAATTTATTGCGTTGAAATTCTGTAGGAATGTCGGATGAGATATCGTTAAGATGTTCTTGCAATATTTGTAGATGATCGTCGTCTAAAGCAAGTACAATTTTGTTTAATAAAAAACGAGCAACTCCAATGCATAATAAATGCATCGGATCAAGTATGACATTGTTTATAATATCTACCCCAGCAATGTTTAACAAAGGTGATTCTTCTTTTCTAGAATGGTGCTCTGGTTGTTCTTTGTTAAGAAACGATTCATGAGTACGCAGTTGACAATTCAAATCTGTAAATACTCTTTTACTTTTTGTGTTCTTGCTTGGTCTTCTACCAATTGTCCCTACTGATTCACCTTTAACTATGCATCTTTCGCAGGAATAAAAGCCAGTGTGCCCTTTGCATCGCTTAATATAGGCTCGAGCTGGCGTATCGCAAATGAATGCTTTAATACCGAAATTATAATGTCTATTCTGTATCAAAATCTGCAAAAAAATTATTTACCGAGAATGGTTTTGAAGGCCCGTAATAGAGCGCAATCAAAAATGGTTTTGTTTTGTATCTATTAGTATGTAACATGCCCAGTATAGGCCATGCATTATTTTTTGATTTTTTACAAATTTCCGCACCATCAACATTTATCTGCAAAAGAATATCATTCTCCGTATACACATTAGGATCTACAGTATTTTGTAAACTATTCTGTATACCATAATAGGTATATTGACCATAAGTCGTGTCGGCACTTAACATCGAGGAAATATCTGTCTTTTCTGCACTCGTTTTTAAAAGCGTTTTACTAGATTTTGGAAGTGCGTGATTCTCGCTTCGCAAAACTAATAATAAGTCGTCTAGAAAAGTACGCGCAACCGTTCCAACGTGTCTATGAGTTAGAGCTACTAATTTAGATTTTAAATCTCCGGATGTTAACTCTTGTTTTGTGTTCTCGAGCACCAAGAAATTTGGTTCTATCGGTTCCCCACTGAAACTTGAATGACGACTTGGCTCATCACTGCTACTAGTTTCGAATTCAGTATTTACGTCATTTTCATTTTGAATATCCATATGTTCGTTACGAGCAGGTGAAGTTGGGTTCCCTTGTTCACTATTATATGACGAATGCATGATGTTATCATCGTTGTTGAGTAGGCCAGGATTCCCATCATCAATGAAGAAATCATAATGCTGTTCTTGAGAAAATTCGGATCTTGGACATTGGATTTCATTAGACGAGATTGATTGTTCATCTACAGATATACTTCTTGGTTCACAAGCAGGTTCTGAAGTATGATTGAAAACACATTCAGTACAAATGCCCCGTAATTAATCAATATATTTCTGTGGTTTTGAGGAAAAACCAGTTAAGTCACTTTTTTGTAATTTTGAGATATTTGCGTTTAAAGTTTCAAAAGCAAACTTTTGCATTTTATATTAATCTTCTTTATGTCTATTGGATACCATTTCTAATGCAAAATAAAGGTAAAATATCATGTTTAAGTTACCAAAATTAAATTTAAGTTTTCCTATGTATTTGGAATGGGGATTTAATTTATTCCTTAAAAATGGTTATTCCTCAAAATAGGTGCACTTAACTGATTTTTCCTCAAAAATGTCACTTCACTGGTTATGTTTTATCAAAATTGAGCAAAATGTACACCAGATAATAATATTTCGACGTTCTCAAATGAAAATATACATCCAAATATAGCAATTTCCGCTCTTAACCAAATTTGTCAAACATGTGATTTCACCGGGTTTTCCTCAAAACCACAGAATTCATAGAACGAATGTTTCTCTTTTGTGAATCGTTATGATCTTTTAACCGGGGAAGCATCGGGGCTTTCATTCTGTTTCGTAGTTTAGTTTTTATAGTCGCCATAATATTAAAAACGCGTTCTACAACGCCAAAAAATTCAAATTTGGAGTTTGTCCAATAAAATTCCAGATAGCCCATTTGGCGATTCGTAGCCAATCAAAAAATTTTATTGCCAGTTGGTTGGGTAGAGTAGCCCATATGGCAATTAATCGCCCAATCTGGCCACACTCTTCACAATGTTCAAAATTTGAACATTGTAAACTTCAGTGTTTAAATGCAAGTATTATTATTTATAAGTATTATTATAAGTATTATTATTTATACATTTAACATTTTTTGTTAATTTATATTATTAGTTAAGAAACGAATAAACAGAGAAACGACTTCTTTTGATTTTAATATATTCATATTCATAATATATTCAAATATATATAATTTTTAAAGAACTTATAGAAATAAAAAAATGATAGAACAAGAAAGAAATAGAAAACGCATAGAAGAAAGAATAAATTAAAAATGAGAGACCAACAAAAATATAAGATAAAGAATAAAAAATATATTTAAAAAATACTATCAATTAAATGTAAAAAGTAAAAAAGTGAAAAAAAAAATTTATTTGTACTTTTACAGTACAAATAAATTATGTTATATAGTATCATGTTCGATGTATAGTATGACGTTTGCCTGACGAGCTTTGCCTCGTCAAGTCGCGAGCGCGACCCTTGGTATTTTTAGAGTTGTCAAATGAACTTTTCACTTTTTACATTTAACTGATAGTATTTTTTAAATATATTAAATATATTTAAAAAATAAAAAAAATATGAAACGTAAAATTAAAGAAAGAAAAAACGTTGACGTCTACGAAAGAGAAAATATTATTTGATGTTATTTGATAATAAATCACTGTTTACATAATATTTTTTGTTTAAATCCTTTAACTAAAAACTGTTTTATGTATTCCTAATTTTAGTTGTACATGTAAGCAATGTTAATTAGAAATGAGACTGTACCGTTTGAAACTTGAACATTATGTAGTTCCAATGGCATCGATCAATCTCCTTAATCGAAATATGATAATATTAAACTTATCAATTGAAAATATTACATTGAATCCTGTTTAATTTAACGATTTTTACTATATTTTGACGAATGTTTACAGAAAGTTCAAAAAAACGTTTGGTGAATATTTCTATTGCGGTTGTGTGAAGGATGCTACAACGTTCCGAACGTTCTGTAAACGTTTATACAACGTTCAAATTTCCGGCAACAAAGTTGCTAGAACGTTCTCTAAACGTTTGTGGAAACATATGTTGAGGATATAAACAAGAAAGCCTTGCTTACATATAAGTCTCGTGGCTCAGTGGTAAGGAGTCCTCTTGGCACTTTGGAGGCTTGAGTTCGATTCCCAGTGATATCTTTTTTTAAGAGAGTAAACGTTTCGAAACGTTCTATAAACGTTCAGGTAACCTTTCAATAATTTTACAAATTCTTAAAAATAAAAAACTGTAACGTTTGGGCGCCGTTGAGACCTCGTTTCGAGAAACGTTCAGACAACTTTCCACAGCCTGAAATTTTAACGTTGTATAAACGTTTATAGACCGTTTTGAACGTTCAAAAACCTGTCAAACAACGTTTAGCAAAATGTTCGGCAAACGTTTATTGCATTTTCGGTTCCGTACGGCGATAATCGACAGAGGTCGAGAACGAGAGCAATAGATCGCTCCTCGGGTCTCTACCTGCGCCTGCTTGACCGAGCGCCTCGCGCGCCTCACGCGCCCCGGACACAAACCGCTATATCTTTCATGCGTCCCATGAAAGATATAGACGCTCGCGGGTCGCATGACCGCTGGACACGCGCCCGCGGCTTGCACGGGAATCTGCTCGCGAGACGCGCGGTTTCTGTTTCTAGGACAGATGTGCGAAATTCTGTATTGACGAAATATTTCTGCGTCCGGCGAGATTTCCGATCCCGAACTCGTGCGTCCCGCAAGCGTCGAGTGTATTACGAATTTTCGGAAACAGCTTTCAGTTCTATAAACTACACACTTATAAAAATATGTAAATATGTAATAATATGTAATAATAAAAGTGTCGAATTTTTTTACCAAACATACCCTATTAAAAATTTCATATTCATACGTATAAAGACATACAAATCCGGGGACAATACCCGCATAGACCAATATGTTCTTGGCCGGGTATTGTCACCGTTTTTGTATGAATCAATACGAATCAATATGTTCAATATGTAATTTCTAATAGGGTAGCATGCACCGCCGTACAGTGTGTCAGTAACGTATTGTTGGCAATGTCCGCCAGGTGTCGCGTCAATCGATGTCGGGTTGGCGTATATTGCTCATTCCAAGGGGTGTGTCGGTGAGGACTAGGTCATCTGCGTAGGCCAGCAGAAGCACCTCCCGGGATGCATTCAGACTAAGCCCTCTACATCCGCGTTCTATGAAAAATCCTTCCATGTCCGCAAGAAATAGCGAAAATAAGAGAGGACTCAGTACCTCTCCCTGAAGCACACCTCTTGTTATATCTACGGGACACGTTCGCTGGTTGTTACATCTAATCGACGCTACGGCACGACCATCGAAGTTGCCAAGTAAATTAAGAATTTTTGCATTGAATCCGAGCCTGGTTAGTTTGGCCATCAGTACCTGATGGTCAAGCGAATCGAAAGCGGCTACAAAGAGATCTCCCAGCTCACAAAAGACCCTCAGGCGTTCGAGCAATATTTGCATAAAATACTGGGGGTTGTCCTTTTTGTGCAGTGGGGAGATCAAAAGTTTACACCAGTTTTCGGGTACTGTTTCTTGCTCTAAAATTTCGTTGAACAAATAGTTCAAATAAAGAAGCCAATTCTCAGGGAGTTTTTTTTATAAAAGCTATAATTTCATCAATCCCGGGGGCCTTATTGTCTTTACAACGGTTCAAGCAATTATAATTTCTGTGATGTCAACGGGAGAGTCAAGAAGTGGAATACAGGTGGGAGTGAAGTGATGAATGGTAGGAGGGAAAACTCTATACAAATTATCAGTCCAGGTCTCGGTAACTATTGGAATTTAGATTTCTCCGAGGTCGTCGAAAGTTCTTAATAAGGCCCCAAAAAGATTCAGAATTCTTAGATAGAGTTAGACTCACTAGACTCGATTTATTGTAATCGTCTTTCTTTGTTCTAATCAGGCTCGAGTACAGGCGTTTGGCCTCCGATAAGGCGGAAATATTTTCAGTACTATATTGACAATCTCTGGCCAGCTTTAGCTGAATACAAATATTTCTTTTCGTTGCTACACAATCGGCGTCAAACCATGATTTGTCGCGAGGTTTGTTTAACGAGGGTGAACGAAACAAGTGGAGCTGGCGTGCGACTGAATTAAAAGTACAAATCAAAATTGGCATTCAAATCATCAACACCTGGTCGCAAAGCGCCAACTTCACTGCGCCACCGCATCGTATTTGTATAGTTCGCTGAACAGGCGTCAACCCATCGCAGACGGGTAGTGGCAGCCCTGATCACTGGCACAGGGCACGGTAAATCAAGCGTGAGAATAACAGGGAGGTGGTCTAACAGGGTAGGTCAGTCGCAAACTTCGAGGTCGCGACAAAGGTGCATTCCACTCAAAGAGAACCACACTAGGTCTATAACGCTCTGCCCCGGAAGATAACTCGCCGATTTTCCGTTCAGTAAAATCATTTCGAAGTGTTCCAAACAAGAAATTAGTTTCAAGCCATTAGCAGATAAAACGTTGTCAGCGGAGACTCGTTTATGGTGGAAATGAAACAAATATAGGTCAGAAATGATACCATTGAGCTCAGCGACACGACAATTAAAATCACCACCAATGAGTATCGGCATACCAGTACTGGTACCATCAAGCATGTACATAATCAATGTCATTCCTCTAAAAATTTAGCAAAATCATTGTTGGGTGAAGAATATACAATAATTAAAGTAAACTTCACGACACCGGCCTCAACAAGAGGCAACAATTACAGTAGTCGAAATCTTGAAAATATTTACAACACATTTGCTCTTGTTAAAGAGAATGGCCAGACTCCCCTTGGGTCTACCTGGGCCTTGCATCTTAGTTGCCGGAGACACTATGGAGCTGAAACCTCCCCCAGGGCCCAGATGAACTACATTATCGAGGCATTTGCAGTTGCTATTGGAACATACACTTCAGGGCGGGGAAGGAGAGATTTGAATTTGACAAAGGTCTCACGTGCATCGAGAAATTGGTTCCCGATGCAAATTTTATCGCCCCTCATTTTGGCGTCAATGCCAGATGGTTTCAGCAAAGCAATATATTTGCGCAGAATTCCCCTCTCATTACGCTCTGCTTTGGAAAGATCGTAACTTATAAAAAGTTTGACATTCCTAAGAGCATTAGCGTATCGAAATAAGTTTCGTTTGGCTTGTAAGCATCTGAATTTAATCAGGATCGGGCGTTTACCTTGTTGTTTACCCAGCCGGAACAGAATGTCAACACTGTTTGCATCAAACTCAGGAATCAGCTCTTTCAGAGACTTAGTGACCGATCCAAACAAATCAGTGTTTGTATTGGCGGTATCTGGGATACCGAAAAGAATAACATTACTGGCCTTCACTGATTTCCGAAGATCTGTCAATTCGGACGATAGATGTTCGATTTTCTGTTCCAGCATCTTACAATGCTTCTGAAGCCCTTCCTGAATCACTTTTGTTTGCTGCATAAATTCCAGGAACTTAGTATTATCGGTTTTCAAGCTTCTGGTGGTTTCCTAGATGTCCTTTAGGATCTGCATCTCCTCTGCATCAAGTGGCATCTTGGGATGAGAAGCTGGCACGCTCTCGAAAGCAGACCAGAGTGTACAAGCACATAGAAGCCAAAAAAGCCAAAGGAAATCTGCGCGCGCGATAGATTCCAATGTTTCGACGCTGTCAGTCCGCAACGACACGAAAATACGTCCGACTCCGACGGCAGTCAAAACAAAACTCTTCGCCTGTTTTTACTAACGCCCGGCGGATGCTTCACGACCACCTGCAGCCCAGTGGCGGTGACCAGCAGAAGACCCTCGCAAATATCTTCACGTGGCTGGCTTCATTTCCCATTCCCAATTTCCTTCCCCAATCCCAATTCCACTCCATTTTGTTTTCCGTTGTGATCCGTTACTGTACGTGACACATACAACCTACAAAAAATAAAATGCAAATAATATGACAAAAATAAAACGTGATGAAGTTGCTTATGGGCATATTGAGGCCAGACAGACCTCGGTCACAAAAAATCAGAAGAATATTTATTTATTTATTTATTTGTTATATATTTATTTATGTATTTATTTATTTGCAGAAAGAATTTGTTGACATGTTCGAAGGCGTGAATCTCGACGATATTGTCCATCAAGAAAACGAGCGCAGGAATAACCAGGACCTGGGCAACCGGGGTCGAGGTAACAACACCCAACAAAGCTCTACAACCGTCACTATCTCGTCTGCGCCACGCCAGAGGATGGCCGACCTCCAAATGCATTACGACGACGAATATTATTACGGTTACAATCACGCTCATGGTCATAATCATAATGCAGGTAATAATAAAATGCAAGTCATTAGTTCTTATCGTATTCATTATACTTATTCGATAAATCTTTGTGTCTATTTTCAGCTAAATATAAATGTATTTAATATAAAGAAAATCTGTACTTTTTTTTGAAAATTTGAATAAAGCAGAGTGGTTGCGTATGCGAAAAGTCATTCCTGAAAAAGTACCTTTTTCGACGAATTTCGTGTCGGTTTTTTATTCCGACTTACTTTATTTCTCTATATTTTGATCTCCGATTATTTCGAATTTCCTTATGTTTACGTCTCGCTTATCGCTTTGGCCGAAATCGGAGTTCTCACCGCGTTTGCGCAAAACTGTTTTCTTTTCGGGATCGAATTTGGTTGTAGCGGTAAGTGCTTTATTATTATTAATGCCTTTATTGTCAGCCCTGGGACGACCCGTAATGGGCTATATACATATCAAAATTATTATAAATAAATACACAAATACAAATACAATTAACCTATAAATAAATTAAAGAAAACTCAAACTAAACAACAAATCAAATACGAAGAACAAGACAAAATAAAAATACGGAGTAGTACATTAAAACAGGGAAAAAATACATAAGAGACGAAAGCTTACAGGAGGACATCGGTAACCTCTACCGAGAGGAGGAAATCATGCAGGAGCCGCTTAAAGGTGGGCAACGTTCTCGCCGTGGTGATCTCCCGAGAAAGGGCATTCCAAAATCTCGGAGCGATACCGATACTTTAGTACGAACATTGATTGCCTCTGACGCGGATCGATCCACCTGATCGATCGCGTCCGCGCCCCACGTTTCCGCGAATCGCGCCGTGTCTCGACCTGCCCTCTCGCTCTAGTTCTCGCTCGCGTCGAGACCCGCTCGCGGGTCGCGAGCTGTTCGCCGGATACCCCGGTCGTCGCGAACTTCACCCGCGCTCTCGAGGCGCAACCTCGCGCCTGCGATTCCGCAGGCGCGAGGTATTCAAATGTGTATGTGTGTGGGTTTCTCTGCTTAATAAACTGTTGTCTACAACCACCGGTGGACCATCATTTCACCCTAGAAATACCCGGATCCTTGAGGTGGCAACTGCGCCTGATATTCCATCAGGCCCAAGAAGTTCCGCGGGATCGCGACGCGAATTCTCGCTCGCTCCCGCGAACGCGAAACACAGAGCATATAATTAAATTCATTGTAAGGTAATATTTGGCTGAAAAAAGCACTTCAAGCTTGGTTTGTGTCTATTTGCAAATACATCTGAAAAAAGTAATATAAACATAGCTTCGATATTATGCTCGCATCTTTGACTGAATGTAAGTCCTTGGATCAGCTGGTTCCTCCACCGCAGCAACAAGCGGTTGTCAATCCGCCACCCGCTCCGGCCAATCATGTGCCGCAGCAACAAGCGGTTGTCAATCCGCCACCCGCTCCGGCCTTCTTCTTCTTCTTCTTCTTCTTCTTCTTGGATTATTGGTCCGGTTGTCCTGGCCAATCAGACCATTCGCAGATAGTTTCACGTAGATAAGTAGAAGTTCAGTGGAAATAACGAATCTTGTGAACGGACGTTGTTGTGCTTGATGGCGTGCCTTGAGGCCGCGGCTTAACACCTGCTGAGTATGGAGGGGAGGGGGATGGATTGGAGTAGGAAGGCGTTAGGAAAAGGCCTAAGTATAAATGGCGGCATTTGCAATTTCAAAGAGCAGATCCAGGTGACAGCGAACAGCCAGTGGCGATTCGACGGAAGCGAAGATTGATTTAACTGATACAATTTAAGTGAATTTTTTAGTTTTAGCAATGTAGTTTACTATGGGGTTAAGAAACTTGGTGTCAGGTCTTTTGAGTAATTCAATAAGGTCCTGTGTTATATTAAATTTAGAATTGTGTTTTTTCAGGTCATGTTTTAGTTGTTTCCTCTGAGTTTCGTACAGTGCACATTCGAAGAAAAAGTGGTAGAGATCTTCTTTGTAGACCCCACATTCACACTTCGAATCATCGACAATCCTTTTTCTGACCAAGCTTTCTCTCAGGAAAGAGTGATCAGATCTTATTCTCAGAAGGATGCTAATCGGGTACTTTTCATCTGGAAGTTTAGTGTACCAGGGGTTTTAGCTGAAAATTGCCAGAATAAAAGTTGTTGAAATAAAATTTTCCTTTGTTTATGTCCCTGTTTTTTATCTCTCTTGTTTGTGAAATAATTAAAGCTTTATTCACATGGGTGTACCAGTCTGAATGTGGAAATCTTATGGGTGAGGAGTAGCATCTGCAGTGAAAATAGATGCAGAATCCGGGAGTCTAATGGATTTTGACCAGTCAAGGGTTGGGCTGAAAGAGGCACAGCCCATTTTGTGTTTGGTTTTGGAGCCATCGGTAAAGAAAACTATAGAGTTTTCTAGTCGGTTTCTATAAACGTCTTCAAAGATACCATTGGGATTATTGCGGTTTTTAAAAATCGCGGTTTGGGTTATGATAAACGAGAGAAGTGATGTGGATGGTTTGAGTCTTCTCTACCATAATCTTTTCTAGTCTAATCTAGTCACTGCTGATAA
>JABFPB010003786.1:0-16277 GCA_022817645.1 Ceratoteleas bidentatus
AATATATCAATTTCCGCTCTTAACCAAATTTGTCAAAAAATGTGACTTAACTGGTTTTTCCTCAAAACCACAGAAATCACCTTAAAATTAAAGTACCTATACTTGCAACTCTTTTCAAGTATACACGCCAATTTCTACATCTTTTTTATATTTTTTGCATTATTTCTCGAATTGATGGACTCTGATCGCGTTGGCTGATCGCCGCTAAAAATAGCACCAGGCGAGCTTCGCGGTGCTTTTTCCCATGAAGAAGCACGGGACTGCTGTCCCCTCGCCATTTCACGCACGCCGCATGACTTTTAAACGGCGTTACGCAATCCTTCGGATTTAGTTTACTTTCGTGCGCGCCGATGCCACGCACGTGACGTGACCGTGGCACTGAACCAGCGTTACGAACTTTCTCGTGGCCTTCGTTCGAACGCGATGAGGACAAAAGACTCGCGCTGCCTTCATTAAGGATCGCCGCGGAATGCACCGATGCATCAATCGGCGCGTTCTCACTCTCGTTCGTCTCGAGACGAGCGGCTGAATTATCAATAAAGCCCGGCGGTATTTCAGTTTAATTGCGCCGGCCGAAACGAACCCGAAGAGCGACGCGGCAAAAAGCGCGGCTAATTAACATCGATCGGCGCAATTACGGGGCGACAAAAAATATCGACGCGCCGGATGAAATCGTAACAGAAATAAGCGCGGCTGACCTAAAATCACTCGGCTCGCTTGCACATGAGATCTTTAAACGATAAGCGCGTATTAGCAGTCGCGGGGGAATAACAAGCGAGCAAACGAGCGACGGATTCGCGCTCGTTTTTTTTCGCAAACCGAGTGGCGGATATTTTGGGACGAATCCGGTTATTTGCGGACGATCGTCGGGCTATTTTTACAGATCGCTGGGTTTAAGTAAACATCGGTGTGTCTTTGAGACGCGACGAGTTTTGGCTGATTTTGTTTTGATAGCAATCGCGGTATGTGTTGGATGGGAGGCGTAGGAACGGAAGGAATTGGATTTTGTGTATTTAATTTTAAGGATCGAGTTGTTTTAGATTTTTTGTGGTTGTTTGTTAGTTTTATGTTTTGAAGATTGAATAGTGGCATACAATGCTGATTTTTTAAGTTTGTAAATTATTAAATGAGGGAATTAATTTTTTTCTGAGTTAGAAAAAATGTTTTAATTATTGAATAAAATATTATTTTTTATGTGAAATATTAAATAGAAATGATTTAGCAACAACATTTTTCCCTCTTGGTACGCTAAACTAACGAAACTAACAAAACTAACAAAACTAACGAAACTAACAAAACTAACGAAACTAACAAAACTAACAAAACTAACAAAACTAACAAAACTAACGAAACTAACAAAACTAACGAAACTAACAAAACTAACAAAACTAACAAAACTTGGGTCGTAATTTTTGCAATATATGTAGAATATATTTCTCTTTTTACTAAGGAGTGATATGAATTTACATCGTAAAAATGGTCAAAATTAAACGTACATATTTATATATTATAAAAGTTATATTATACATTATAAAAGGTATATAATTGGAATAGCTTAAACATTTAATTATTTTACACGACATTCAAGAGAATACTTCACTTTTTTCGAATACAAAATTTATGTATGTTCATTTAAAATTAACCGAGTCATATCGCAAAAAATTCCTGACATAAAAATGTCAGACTATGACAAGTTGTGAATTGTGAAACTTAATAGAGAATTAAGAGTTACTCAGAAAGATTCAAAAGAAACAATTAAATAAATGTTCGTTTATGATTTTTTACCGTAAAATCCAATCGTATAAAATGCATTAATTCAGAAGTTGCAGCAGTATATATTTCTGTTTCGAGGACGAAAGTAGATTTTTTACAAGGTAACTTTTTTCTCCATTCTATTAATAATTTTACATTGTTTTGTTTCTCGATAACTTTAAATTAATACTAATGACTCTTAAGTGGAATTGATTCCGCATATATTTTATAAGTAATTTCCGCTGATTTCTTACACTGCAAATATCCCACGACAATCGTAGCAATTTATCGTCTTTCTTTTAATATAGTCATTGAAAGTTCACTTCCCCATTCAGAATTTAATTGAACTTTATTTAATTCAGCATTTAAAATCATTTCAAATCATAAATTCAGAATGCGAAATAAAACCGAAAAAGTCTTCTGTGCCTATGATAATATCTTGATTTTTCTTTGCTTACGTAAAGCCAACATTTAACATTTTCTCCATCGTTTTGTTGATTTTTGAGATGATTGCAAAGCATAAAAGATTCTGCCACTTCTTCCGGTATTGCCACGAAAAACTAAACGTTTTATGTAACGCGCAGATTTATTCCTGCAATTTTTCCGAAATCACTATAACTATCCATCGTTCCTTCACTGCCCTCTTGTTTATTTCATCGGGCGAAGAAAATTACAGTAACTTTCTAAACCTGCATGTTCCAAGTGTAAACATTAATTCTCTCTTTCTTTTCTGAGCCCGCTTGTTTATTTTCTACCAGAACAATACACTCAAAACAACCCACAACACTACTTCAATTTTTACCTGTCTGTCATTGACAGATGGTATAAATACCTGACTCATGCTGCTCTGAAATACCAGATTCTCTTTGATAAAATGGGTGAAGGTCCTTTCTAGATGTAATTCTTAAACTATCGAATTCTTTCACATCATTATTACACTTAATTTTGTGTAATGTTGTATAAGATATTTAAAAAAATGTATATAATTTTTCATATCAGACGTCAAAGTGAAATGTCTATTGTGGAAATTCATTAATGGGATCAGTAAATACATACTGAGAAAGTACATTCATTAATGGCGTGATGTGAGTCATTTTTATCTAGGAAAAGGTTCGAAGTTAACTTCGAGGTTCGAAATTGGAATTATCAAAATTTTCAAAGTTTGATTTAATTAATTTTTCGAGCTGCTAAATATATCGAATTTGCAACTTTTTCAAGTTTCATTACGATTATATACGGATTATGAATTTAAAAAATATTCGTAAATATTTTAAACTTAATTCTAAAATTCCAAAGTTTTCAAATGTTTCCACGTTTACAAATTTTTCTTTAAGAATATTTACAATTTTGCATTTTTTTGCAATTTACAATTTGCAAAATTTAAAGAAATTTAAAATTTCTTTAAAATTTTTTATTTAAAGAAATTTTAAATTTCTTTAAATTTTTTTATTTAAAGAAATTTTTAATTTCTTTAAATTTTTTTATTTAAAGAAATTTTAAATTTCTTAAAAATTTTGTATTTAAAGAAATTTTAAATTTCTTTAAAGGAATTTTAAAATTCTTTAAATTTTTTTATTTAAAGAAATTTTAAATTTCTTTAAAGTTAAAAATTTTAATTTCTATAAATAAAAAAATTTCTAAAGAAATTTTAAATTTCTTAAAATTTTTTTATTTATAGAAATTTTTGTATTTAAAGAAATTTTAAATTTCTTAAAATTTTTTTATTTAAAGAAATTTTAAATAAAATCGTTTCTCCTTTCAGATCTGCCTATCCGTGAGAGTTCTGCCGAGTGACCCTGAGAATTGGCGAGAGTGCGCGCTTTTTGTCGCGCGGATTATACGGGCAGCGGTCAGTTATGCGCCATATCCACGTTTCGCTCGTTACGATCTAAGTGCCGTGTGCCCCGCGGTAACCCACTTTTCTCGGCGAAAAAAGCGAAACGTTTGCGCCGGACACACGTGTGTCGCGGAACACGCGCCGCCATTCAGCGACAACAATAATCGTCGGTGCCGATTGCCCGGCAGGTCCCGATCGCAATGAGTTACGGCCGATTTACGCCCGACGTCAATTATTTTTACAGCGCCCTCTTTCGCGGAGATTTACGGCGAGCGATGCCGTAATGTGATTGGTTAATTCGATGGGTTTTTCTCGGGGAAAAGAGAGATGCGGCGTTTTCCGACGGGGACCGATTGGGGATTTCCGGGGATTCCGGTTTTTGAGAGAATTTTACCAGATTATGTGAAACAATGACAACAGACAAACCCTAACAGATAAATCCACTAAATTTCGTAAATTCCACGCCGAATCTACGTTGAATCCTCGTTCGACTATTAATCCACGTATATTCCACGTGGATTCCATGTTTCATGTCTATTAGAGTATTTTAGAACTGACTAAGTGTTTGCGTGTTTAAACAATTATTAGTAAGAAAGAAAACAATTAAAATTTGTTTTTGAATAAGCAAACTGTGTACTTTTAAATATTGAATTTCCATTATTGTTTGTTTTATACCCCAGGAATCGCTTAACGTTTTTTTTATTTTAATTAAATTGCATGTGCAAATATCATTGACGATTTGACATTTAAGTATGGCTTTACTTAGCTCACGCGGAGAGAGATATTTATGATGATATATGCGTTAGAAAATCACCAGTTCGACAATCATTTTTACAACACCTTCTTTCACGACGTTTACGACATATTAAGCAAATTATACGATTAGTTAATTGGTGACGAGTGTCCAAAGATTTCATCGCGGAAAAGAGAAATTGGCGTTTTTCAAATTACGCTTAGCGTCACTGTTTTCAATTATTCCTCAAGTACCAGTCCGATTTACCCACTTATTTATGTAATCATATTTTTATTTCCATACTTCTCACTGAACTTGCATAATTCTGATTTTATTAAAATCATATACATATATATAAAATATAAAAAAATATATAATATATATTTATATAAAAACTCAAAATAAAAACGACACCGATCCTATAAAGTAACAAATTTCAAGTAACTTGAGTTACTTGAAAGTGTTTATCAATATTGATAATGATATTCGTTCGAAAAATATCATCGGCCTGACGCAATTTTGCAAACCTGTCGTACAATTTCTTTCCTATTACTCTTACATCAGTCTTCCGTTCCAAAGACATTAATATTTATCTTTCAAAATGGTCTCGTCTTAAATTTCCTGTACCCCGCGTCAAATCTAGTATCTCGCATCGCGAAGAGTTCAGCCGGTATCTATTTCGCTATCGAATTGCAAAAGAGAAACTCGCGCGACTGCTGGAGTCAATAACATTTATAAATACGCACACGTTACCCTGAAATACTACGTGCTGTCATTGTGTGCCGAGGTCGAGCCGAACATTCCGGGACAATAGATCGTCGAACAATTTTTGCCAAGTCCGAGGACTTGGCCAAACTTGATCAGTCAGGCGAAAGCTGGATTTCACACAAAAACACAAATGTTTGGGAATTTTCAGTTAGGAACCAGTGGTTTGAAACACTGCGAAAGATGTTTGTCGATCCTGCCAGGATCGCCAAAGAATAGAAGAGTGTTATCAGGATGTCAGAAATGTTGGTAAAACTCTTCCCATGGCTATATAAAAAGAATAAAATGTGTTATTCTTTAGAAAAATTCGAGACATAGTGATATTTCAACTGATAAACAAATTCTGATATTTCAGCGATATCACTAAAGTGATATTCCGGAAATGTTTATGTCTCACAATTGATATCCAGAATCTGACTATTGACTTCGTGATATTTCAACGAAGAAACAAATTCCGAGATTTTAGTGACATTGCAAAAATGAATATGGCGGCACTCTAACATCTAGCCAAAAATCGTAAAGGTCTTTCTGCGAATAGAAATTCCATTGGAATATGTTTTCTCCGCTTTGCGAATGTTATTACACAGTAAAACATTTGATATAACTCGATGAAGAAATCGAGGATGAGTCGACGAAGGCCGTCGCCGATCGTGAAAACGGCGCGTTTCCTGTCCTTTCAGCGTCGCATGATTTATTTGACTTTCTCGCGGCAGTACGTCAAGAGCCGCTGAAAAGTTGTTTCGAAATCCGAGGCGCGAGTTTAGGAAGAAAATATTTCCTTAGAAATGCCATTAATTACGCGCGGAGGCGAACGACAATCGCATTGTGGTTAAAGTTCGCGCGCTTTTTTTCCGCCGCGTTGCGCGCATGCGTACATTGCCATGGCGCGCCGCTCAATTTGTTACTGCACCGCGTTTCGCCGCCAATTAATCTCGCAATACCGCAATTTCATTGAGAATCGCGCGATGTTACGACTAATGATGCTAGATTGGAAATATCATTCCGGGAAGACTCAAGTTTCATATTTGCCGGAAATGGCGTTTACAGAGGTTAGGGGAAAGTGTGGAAAGATTTGAGAAAAATGGCATTATTGATTGAATGAGTTTTCAGGTTAAGTGAAGTTGTAAGGTTTTAGTTATTGAGAACTTAAGGATTTTTTGAAATGCATTTATATATATTTTTATAAAAAATATTATAAGATATTTCAATTTTTTCATTTTTCCACGTGAAGACTTGATCAGTAACATTTTTTTAATATTCGAACATCCTTGCAAACTTAATTGCTAAAACATGCTCATAAATTAAAAATGACAACAATTGTTTAACTGTTCCAATGTTGATAACTCCTTTGATCATTTCTTTAAGCTTTTTCCTTACCTTCATCCTCTTAACCAAATATCCCGCAAGTTTCGCGTCGACTTTCGTACCTTCTTACTCCCGTCGAGACCTCCAAGTTGGCTCCAAACTTGAAAACCGCCGCCACTTTCGGAGCGCCGAAATTCAGATGTTCTCGGCGCGGACAAAGGTCGTTTTATGGCCGAATAAATAAAAGCGCATTATCCCGACGGATTGTGGATTAAATCCCGGGGCCGTTTGATCTATTCGATAAAAGACGTCGCACTTAGGTGGGCCCGGCGCAGTCGATGATCGGCTTTGCGGTCATCGCCGGGGATGCGCAAGGATTAGCCTGCGTGGGAGAAGTCTCGTTTACATCGACGCGCGCACACAAGCGGCCGCATAATGCCAGTTAATGCTCGGCTTGGAATAATAATTAATAGACGGTCGGTGCATAATTGTCTCGGGCCTTACGTAAGCTCGCGAGGGAATAAGAGCGCGAAGTAAGCACGGAGGGTAATCACTTAGAAATGACCAATTAGAAGCGACGGGAAAAGTGACTAATTGAGAAATGTCCGCG
The DNA here is from genome assembly GCA_022817645.1 of Ceratoteleas bidentatus. Taxonomy (NCBI): domain Eukaryota; kingdom Metazoa; phylum Arthropoda; class Insecta; order Hymenoptera; family Scelionidae; genus Ceratoteleas; species Ceratoteleas bidentatus. The sequence continues at coordinate 7,003 of JABFPB010003786.1, forward strand.
GAGGCGCGGCATTTACAGGAAGCTGGAGGGAACACGACTAAAAAGAACCGGCGAGGAATGTTCAGTTAGGTATCATGGTTTGAAACTGCGAAAGATGTTTGGCGATCCTGCCAGGATTGCCAAACTATCCACGCAGGATCGCCAAACTATCCTGGCAGGATCGCCAAACTATCCTGGCAAAATTTCCAAATTATCCTGGCAGGATCGCCAAACTATCCTGACAGGATTGCCAAATTATCCTGGTAGGATCGCCAAACTATCCTGACAAGATCGCCAAACTATCCTGGCAGGATCGCCAAACTATCCTGGCAAAATTGCCAAATTATCCTGGCAAAATTGCCAAATTATCCTGGCAAAATCGCCAAACTATCCTGGCAGGATCGCCAAACTATCCTGGCAAAATTACCAAACTATCCTGGCAGGATCGCCAAACTATCCTGGCAGGATCGCCAAACTATCCTGGCAGGATAGCCATAGAAAAGAACAGTGTTAATAAAGTAGATATAGTGATACTAAGTAAAATATATTTGTCTCAAGTATACGACATCCAAGAATATTGTATACTTAACTGCAATCGCATTTGTATTTGATGTAAGCGGTTGTTTTTGCGAAGACTCAAAGAGCATCATTATCACCGGAATATCACCGGATTGGACATGGTCGGGCCATATTTCAGCAATCGTTTGCCCTTGAATGAAACCGAAATGAATGATAAACTCGAACGCGGATCATAATTCATCGCCGAGATTGAATATTTCTGCGATTTGCATCTCTTTTTAGCCGGTGAGCGAAACTACTTAAGGTCAGGCTGCGCTCGCACACATACATTAAACTTATCACGCATGTTAAGTGCTACGTGACACTGGAACACTTTGCAACAGCAACGCGGAATTCACACCAATTGAATCCGCGTAATCAGCACATAATTAACAATCGCCGCGAATTCTACTACCACAGAACAACCGTTAGGCGTCGCGGCTAATTAATGCCGGAGAATGCCTCTAACGTTTTCCGAAAACTAATGACCTAACCTCGAAAAAGTTTTTTCACTTTAGCCTACAAACCATTCTTCCAGAAAACGAGCGTTACGATCTAAAAATCTCTAGTTTAGCATTTTTTTCTTTCCTCTGAATTCTTACGATCGGCGATTCGAAAATCTTAATGCCTTAAGGGGTGAGTTTTTTTATATAATATTTTGTATGGTATCTTTCGTGTCCTACTTACGATATTCTCGACCCGTAATCTCGAATGCAAATAAAAAATCGGGTGTTATTAGTTCCGGTCTTTACTTTCGCAATTTATGCGATTAAAAAATGATTGCCAAGTAAATGTTGCACAGTTCATTACTCCACGGAATGACCAACTGCATTGGAAAATATGCAGTGCACAACGTGATTCACGATAACAAGCCCAATTCCATTCGATCGGCTGCTTCACGGCAATCCATTCCACCTTTTTCACCGTAAGCGATTGCAAAATTCTTTTCTAGCGGATACTTGATATTGACATTCAACATTCGAGATACGTTAACTCGCGACTTTTACTTCGCGCATTTGCTTTATGCACTTTTACTATTATGTTGGCATGAATGTGCGAACGTTCGACGCGAACGTTCGAACGCCTCATCCGAGTAAAAGATCATTTTTGTCTCGAGCGATATCCATTGAGAAACCCCATCGAGATATCAAAGTTACTACATTTCTGAAACCAGAAGTAATCGAATTCCAGTGACATTTGTTTTCTAGAACTATTTAGATTTGCAATTTCTAATAACTTCTCTCCCTTCAATCCTAGCAATTTTCGATCGAAATCTAGTGAAATTTGTTAGATCTCTTCAATTTCAATAATTTTCCGAATCTCAATTTTAGATACATCTCTTTCCTTCAATACTATCATTACTGTTGATATTTTTCACCTCATGTGAGGTTTGAGGTTAGGTTGATGAAATTGACTGACATTCTGATATCACAATGATCGCCTAGACACTGCTTCAAGTCATTGATGTAAACTATGAAGAGCAATGGTCCCAGAACAGAGCCCTGCGGCACGCCCCGTTCACGCATGTTTTTTGCTTTCGTCCAGATATGTAGTTGTCAAACCATTTTAGGACGTTTCCTCTTATACCATAGATATACAATTTTTTCAAGAAAATTCTACGGTCAATAGTTTCAAAAGCGCGTTTGTAGGCTATACAAATTACTCCTGCGTATTGTTTCTTGCTAAAGAGACAGAGAAAGAGGGTAATCGCGAATCATTGCGCATGAACATATTGTCGATTACAGCACCACTCGCGATGAGATTTGGAACTATGTACTGGCGCCAAATTCAAAACACCCCAGCAATTTCCCATACAAACATAGTAAACTTTGCTAGGCAATTTTTTTATTTCAAATCTTCAACCTTGAGGACATCTCAATTCAAGCAACTTGTCCCAATCCTTGAATTATTGCAATTAAAAAAATCAGCACCTTTTCACCTAAACCATCATAATTCTAGTAATCCATCTTCTTCGTTCGATTCCAGCAACTTGACTGAAACCCCAGTCACATTCCTCTAACAAATTGGCATCAATTGCTACACCTTCCCAGGTGAAAGGTCAGCCGGATTTTCCTCGAACGATTCGTCAAGCTGTCCGAAGTCGCGAAACTGGATTCCGGACGGTATCCTCCGTTGTTTCCGCGACGGGAAAATGGAAATCGGCGACATGCAAATTCCCCGTCGTCGTCGCGGCGATACATCAGATCCACTATGGATCTCCATCGAAAGCCAATAAAGAGCGAGTGCCCCGGGGGTGAAGGGGTCGGGGGACGAAAGCGATCGACTTGCATGTCGATCGGACGTTCGCGCCGAGTGAGATCGCGCGTTTTCTACCGTCCAATATGAAATCGATTTTCACAATAGATACCGGAGCAAAAAGGCCGCCGTTGTGTTTCACTTTTATATCGGACAATATCGGCGCGCGATCTGACGGATTTCTGCGCGATTAATGGCCGTGGCCGCCGGATTGGCCGAGCGTGGACAGGATGCGGGTGAAAAATGCAAAATGAAAATTAGGGAGACTCGTCGATTGGACGTTTGTAGGTTGAGGCATTTTTAAGAATTGCAAGTTTCTAGTTGTCGTTTCGATTTACGATGTATGATCGTAATTCGAAAATTAAGATCATACATCGTAATTTTCGAATTACGATCGTACATCGTAATTTTCGAATTACGATCGTACATCGTAATTTTCGAATTACGATCATAATCCTAATTATGATTATGTCATTATCAAATTACGATTATGCATCGTAGGTTCACAAATACGATTACAAATCATGACTTGAAAATTATGATTTCAATTTGCAAAATAAAAATTACGATTATACATCGTAAATAAAAAACGATTTAACGTCAACTGTGACATTACAATTGCAATCGTGAATTAATTGTAATTGTTAAATAAAAACTAAAATTAAACGATCGGCACCTAATGAAATGTTTAAAATGGCAAAACGTGTATGTTTTATTTACTTTAATGCTAACGTCATTACCACACTCTAACCTCTCAGAATATGCATTCCCTTTTTCAAATTGACGAATCTCAAGAAAATCCCCCTATCGCTCAATTTGTCTCCGCCAACAAAACACTGCAAGCCCAATATTTAACGTTAATTATTCAACCGCACGAAATGGAAAAAAAACGTCAGCCCCGTGACTCCAGACAGGGAAATCCCCGTAAAACGAGTAACTAATCAGTATAACGGTACGACTCAAGTTCGCGAGTGCCATTAATCATGCAAATTTCATATCACATATTCCCACCCAATGAATATCCAAATTACAGGCCAACCTCGCGCGTTTGCCAGGCCATGCAAATTCGCGGCTGTAAATCACCCCGCGCAAAACCTATTACAATCGGCGAACGAAATTAATAATGCGGATTAATCCGTTCCTAATTGATGCGCGAGCCATTAAACAAAATGCTGCAGGAAGTGCGACGGCGCGTTGTGTAACCGAAACGCGCCTTAGGTAATTCGCCTTTTTTCCAATCATAATCAGCGTATCCGCATTTTTTCAGCCAGACGCCCGACGGTCCGATCGGATCGCCGGGGAAAAAGTGCCGGTGACGTTATCGGAGCCGGTGATTTGTCGGACGAGGAGGAGGCGGAAGAGAAATGCCCCGGGAAAAGGGTTCGCGCGTGCATCTCACGTGCCCACGCGGGGATGTAAGCGCGAAAATACGAGAACGTGGCGGAGTATGTTAATGCGCGCGCGCGCCGCGCAGAAGGACTGTAAATTGCGCCAAACGTCGAAAGTGACGGGATTTGTTTACGAAACACGCGTTCGAGTCTCCGTGATTTCCATGCGGAATTTCTGGCTCGGCGCGCTTTACTGGACATTCCTAGTTTTGCGAGTGGAATTTTTAAACGAAGCTGTTCCTGACTAATTTACGATTTTTTATGACTGATCGTAAATTTTATTAGTATTTGAGAAATTAGACAGAAAAATCGTATTTGTAAAATTAGGATTTGAAATCGTATTGGTGAAATTACGATTTGAAATCGTATTGGTGAAATTACAATTTGAAATCGTATTGGTGAAATTACGATGTAAAACCGTCTTCGTGAAATTACGATTTAAAACCGTCTTCGTGAAATTACGATTTAAAACCGTCTTCGTGAAATTACGATTTGAAATCGTATTTGTGAAATTACGATTTGAAGTCGTATTTGTGAACTTGCGATTTTTAATTTTTTGTGAATCTGCGATACGTAATTGTAATTTGATAATTATGACGTATAATCGTAATTTAGACATAAAGATGTGTGATCGTAATGCGCAACTTGCAATATATAATCGTTATTCGCAAATTACGATGAACAATCGTAATATGCAAATTACGATGAACAATCGTAATATGCAAATTACAATATGAAATGGTATTTGTGGATCTACGATGTATAATAGTAATTTGAACATTAAGATGAATGATCGTAATATGTAAATTGCGATGTATGAAATAGGTTATTTGTGATTCATGTATAGTTTACGATCAGTTACGTATTGAATCGTAAGTATCAACATGAAATGATTATCAAATTAATATTCACATTTAAGACTGAAACAAGAAAGTCATTAGGTGAAGTATCTCTTGTTCAAATTAGCATTTATATGTTGAATCGTAATTGAAACTCAGTATTCCAACGACTACTGAACTCAATTGAAATCCTAAACTGCCTCCTATTTTCACCACGAAGTTCGACCAAAAAAACGTCCTTTACCATTTGAATGCCCCTTTCTCCGCCAACCCAAATTACAATTTCAAATCTTACTCGATCGTTACGGGACGTTACAACTTTAATTGATCGTGGATTTTCCGTTTAACTAACAGGAAAGCCAGCTGACTGTTTGAATTTCCATAAACAAACTTTACGATTATAAAAAAAACTGCGTACAAACATAACTGTGACTAATGCCGCTCCTTGCACGAACAATGGTTAACTACGAAACAAAATGTTTAGCCGCGCGCGTGATGTCAGATTCCCACGACTCGTTCCCGGTTTCGCGAGTCCCGTATGAGCGGGCTTTTTCTGCTGTCGCCGTTGTTTTTGTCCGGGATCTTGACCGTGAAAAAGAGCCAAACGCACTTGCACGAGCCGCCGGTGAAAGCATCCCGGAAGAATGCGCCGCGGAACCCAGGCGGAAAGAGACGGAAATGCTTTTTTTCGCGCCTTTCCACGCCGGAATATTCATACGACCCGGCATTATTCCGCCATTTTTTTTTCGTCGCGCATCATGGAAATCGGGGCTCAATACGTAATCCATTGCGAAACCCAAAAACAACGTTAATTCGGACGTATACATTTTTAAATGAATGAAATGAAAAATGCTATTAAAATGTAATTATTGTTGTGAAATTATGTAATTAAAAAAAGATTCCCAAATACGATTTCAAATCGTAATTTCACAAATACGATTTCAAACTGTAACTTCACAAATAGGATTTCAAAGCGTAATTTCACAAATACGATTTCAAACTATAACTTCACAAATACGATTTCAAATCGTATTTTCACAAAAAGGATTTCAAATCGTAATTTCATAAATATGATTTCAAATCGTATTTTTACAAATAGGATTTCAAATCGTAATTTCATACATACGATTTCAACTCGTAATTTCACAAATACGATTTCAAATCGTAACTTCACAAATACGATTTCATATCGTAATTTTAGAAATACGACTTCAAATTGTGATTTTAAAACTACGTTTTTTCGTTCTAACTTCACAAATGTCATAAAATTTGAATGTGAAAAAATATTTGTATACGATATTTGAGATGAAATTTGTGCATACAATTTTATCTTAAAAATGCCTTAATGAACACACCATGTGCGGTAATTAAGATATTTAAACACGATTAATTATCGCATTTGCTCGATTGGAAGAGGTTAATCGTAATTATGTATACAGCTGTTTTTGCAAGAGCAAATTGGAGATTCGGTCGAGAAACGCAGGAAATTTGATTTTGTTCACTGATGCGGAATTTTTCGGTGCTTTATCTGGTACCGCGATCACTGATAACTCGTTGATAAATTGGCTGGACGATAAAAATTACGTTCACAATTGAAATGCACTTTTTTGCCGCCATTATCTTGTCATCGCGCTCACTCACCACTACAAAACAATGAATAGTTAATAGGATCCACTTTTTGCACTTGCAACCTCATTTTCATTACGCTTATAAATAGTTACGACGTTTGGACAATGAGCTGATAGTATTTACTTGCTTTCCTCCGACTTGCTACAATTGCAATTGTATAATCAAGATTTGGGTCGTCGCCCTAACGAGTTTTGCAATTCTTCGCCTGAATTTCTCGATGAAATCACTTTTACGATCCAAATCGTAAAAGTTTTTCTCCGATTTTAATTGTGCCAGTTCATGCTTTTCGGTCACGGTTCAGATAGTTACAGTAAAAATAATTGTTGTCAGATTACGATTAATTTGAAGCATCACGCATTCGTTTTATGAAATACCTCTTTGCAAATAGAAATTGTCAGAAGTGGAGTAAGTTTCTAGAGAACGTGAGATTAATGAAATTAATTTAAGATCGCAATGAAGACAACATGAAAAATCGTAAAAATAAGATTCGAATAAGTGATTTACGATTTCCTTATTCTTCACACATCCTTCAAGAATCGCAGTATCCATAAACTTAAAATCCTGAAATTATGAATTACGATCTCGAAGAAATCGCGAAGGGAATCGTAAAATTACTATCATAATCGTAAACTTCGAAAGGCTCCTTTTAAATAACAAGCAAACAAATAATGTATCTCCGTTTTCGACTGAAAAATTGCTTAACGAAAATCGTAAAGAACACGATGAAATAAGTAATCGCTCGTGTCGAGAATCTCGAGCGCCGTGGACATTTCGCCAGCAGGTACTGGATTTTTGAACTTGAGCGCCACGCCTCAGTAATCGTCATCGCGGGGCAATAGCTCACATGACTTACGAAGCGGCAGTAACATATACATCGGCTAATTGAAACGTGCGGTTTTTAGGTCAAGAAAACCCGTCTTAACCTTACTGCCGGAGCGTGGGCAAGCGGATATCTAATTGCGATTCTCACAGGAGACGCCCCGGTCGTATGATAAAAATACAATTAAGTGTGTGACGCGCGAGAAAGACTTTGACTCGGGAGTTTTCCGCAAAAACTTTGTTCGCAATTAGGTCTAATCGTAGGTCACGATTGCAATTGTTTTTCGTACGATTTTTCATTTTTTTGCGATTTGATCATCGCTATTTTATACTAGGGTGAACTGATAGTAGTTTTTACGATGTACATCGTAATTTTTAATCATAATTTTAATCGTAATTTTAATGACAATGTTATCACGATTTTCAGTAAGGTTAATCGTAATTTCATCTTACGATTGTACATCGTAATTTTTCATTGCGATTTCGCATCGTAATTTGTCCATTATGATTACGCATCGTAATTTCACCATTACGATTACACATAAAAATATCATTTTATGATTACGTACCATAATTTATCAATACGATTTAAAATCGTAATCCCACAATTACGATTTGGAATCATAAACCACAAACAATGAGTTAAAAATTATGGTTTCACATCGTATTTTCAAAAATTACGATTTATCATCGTAGTTTTAAATTTGACATCGTTAATTAAATTTAATTAATTAATTAATTAAATTTGACATTACTACTGCAATCCTAAATACTTTAATTGCTAATTTTACAGAATATAAAGACCGATAATCCAAAATTGCACCTTCCACGATGAATTGCCGAAAATCGTGGTTTTACGATTTCGCTCCGAAATTTACCTCGTTCCAAGCGAACCCCATCCGGCGTGTGTCAGGCCGTAGGTCGCATAAAATGCGTGTAAAAAACTGTCAATTGGCACCTGTCACACTGTCACACTCGGGAGAAACGGGACAACCGAAACCGCGACGATAACGAGCGCTGAGTGACGGACAAGTGTCGGGACTCGTGCGAGGCGATGGTGTTTTTGTCAGCGAAAAGGCGTCCCGCGTTCGCCGGGGAGCGTGCGCACTCGACCGGTGTCTGGACAAGACTGACTGAATCGGCCGAACGCGTCTACTACCTGCGAGAAGATCCTTTCCTTCTTGCACGACCGGACCCGCGAGTAACAGTACACGGAAAAAAGCGTATTGTAAAATTGCGGGCATGTGTGTTGTGGCCCGACGATTTCCGGCGCGAACGGAAAAACAACGACATTTCTCTGTCAATTTCCATAACAATTTCTCGATTACAATGGTTTGTTGAATGATCGTTTTCAACAAACGTTTTTTAAAGAGATCGTTTAAAGAATTCGATTTCGTTCGATTTTCTGTGAATTGTTGTTAGATTTGTTGTGGAAAAGTATTGTTTATTGTTTATAAAAGATATTTTTGCTTAAAAAAAGGGACTCAGAGAAATTTGATTCACAAATGGCGCCCAACGTGGGGCCAATTGATGGCGCCCAACGTGGGACCATTTGATGGCGCCCAACGTGGGACCATTTGATGGCGCCCAACGTGGGACCATTTATGAACTTCGTTACGAGTTATTATGACCAAAAAATAGTTAAAATTGTCATTCCCACCATTTTTTTCTTGATTGTGATAACAAATTCGATTTTCGAATGTTTTTTGATAAATCGTAAATCGTAAATCGTAAATCGTAAATCGTAAATCGTAAATCGTAATCGTAAATCGTAATCGTAAATCGTAATCGTAAATCGTAATCGTAA
>JABFPB010003787.1:0-16277 GCA_022817645.1 Ceratoteleas bidentatus
TGAAATGTGAATGAAATGTGAATGAAATGTGAATGAAATGTGAATGAAATGTGAATGAAATGTGAATGAAATGTGAACGAACATTTGTACATTTTTCATTCATATTACATTCATAGTGAGTATTCACTGTGAACATTATAAGTGGGAAATATTCAATCCAATTGGAGTCCAAACGGATTGGAAACGGGTTGAAGGGAAATACATTTTTCATTCATAATGTATACATTGTGAAACGCATGGTCGATTGGGTTTGATACATTTTAAACTTATCTGATATAATTTTAATGTTTCTATATTCAAACGAATTATGTTTGTATGTTAACAAATCATATCTCGAGTAAAAATGAAATAGTCGTGGTACGATCAATCTCAGACCAGTGTGAGATTATCTCGCATCGGTCTGAGACTGCTAACAAATAGAACATGCTTTCAGACATAGTATTCGCTCTGGAATGGAGCACTGACGACAGAATGGTCACGGAATGGTCACGGAATTGTAGCAAATTGATCGCTCGGTGATCAGCAGCGCAACTTGAATGCACAAACCTAGTAATCACTCATACATCAAGGAATTATCACGGAGTGGTCGTGTACTGATCACTCGTCGGTCACTAGTATTACTTTAATGCCCAAAACCTAGAATCACTTAGATGAAATTCTTGAACACGGAATGATCGCTCATTGATCTTATATAGATCGCTCGGTGATCAGCAGCTGAAGTTCAATGCCCATACTTAGAAACGGATCAGAGATCAAGCACTGAACACGGAATGGTCGCGTATTAATCGTTCGGTAATCAGCGGCGCAAGTCCAATGCCCGAACTTACGCTGCATACATTATTCAAGGATCATCATCATCTTCTGAATTACATAGCTTGTGTCACCTGCGCTTACGTCTAATTCGGGCTCGGTACCTACTGGTATAGATGTAAAAAAACAACTTTCTAATTAAGTTATATTTTCCATATGACTATAGACATTTAAATCGATAGTAAGCCATTACCTCCCGAAGGGCGAGAATGGCCTTTCCCCAGTCTGCACTCGCGAGTCGGGTCCCGCGAGGCGACCCGACTCGCGAGTGCAGACTGGGGAAAAGCCAGTGTAACGCAGGGGGGTGACACGGCTCAGCAAACCTGTGTAAATCGTGAGGGGTCTTACAGTTCCATTCGGCTGAAGGCGCTAGTAGTCGGTTGGCCCGAAATTGTGACGTCAGCTCAAGTTAAAATATCTCGGTTTCAAGTTAAAAAATAACGTTTTGTGTTTTCGTCGGTTTTGATGATTGAGATTATACTGCAAGTGAATTTTTATGTCGCGTAAATTCATTAACTCAGTATAACTCAGTCATAACTCAGTATAGAGGCGCTAGTAGTAAGTTGTACCGGCCTTTTGTTTGATTGGAACTTTAAGCTCCCGAGCTATAGTCGACTGTGACACCCCCTGTATACAGCGGACATTCTACCTTAAAAACAAATAAACAGTGATTTCAAGGTCATAAGAGTCGTCTCGTTTTAGTAGAAATTTTTGGGCAAACTTTAATCTAATTTCGAGCTGAGGTCCATCATCGATAATTTGACTAAGTCATGATTTTTTCTCAAATTATATATTTAAATATATTTAAATCATTAAATGTATTTAAATAATTGATTTATCAATCGATTTAAATCACTCAAACTGAATGGTTTAAATGTTGTTTCCAAGTCATCATATCGATTGACCAAGTTTGTTCATCACTCAAAAATCATAGGTCAAAAGAAATAAACTGAGTTGACTCAATCCAAAACGCGATTCCCACAACAATTATATTTGGAGGGTAAAAGCAATTTAAGGAATCCAATGTCAGGAGTCCAATGTTATCAAAAACATGATCATACACGGATGCCGGTTGACTATGATGGATGTTTTACTTTATCGACAATTTTAATGCCTTCAAAAGCGGCAATGTCGCCATCGATTGGCATATTTTGGAAATACAACGCTTTTTCCAAAAACGCCATTATCAGACTCAAAACATAACCTTGTTTTGTCAACAGCTTCATATTTACCGCACACCTTTCAGAAAGTCGAGTCGCGATTCGATTTAACTTGACGAAACGGAAACGTGGAAAATGTTTCGATATAAACCGTTTGGTGTTTCTTGATATTTTTAGTAATTTTTTTTAGTGACAGGGGTACAGTTTTGACAGTAAGCCAGATTTCACATTGTTGTTTGACCATTATTTATTCTATCTGAAAAATGGACAGAAAATGCCTATTTGGATGCAAGCAAATATCCAAATACATATAGAGTTGGGCATTTTTCAATTATATATTAATCCTATATGGATCAGATGTGAATCGAATGAATATTCAATTACTTGTAATTGATTTTGTAATGTCTATTTCGATATGCAAATCCTATGGTTGTTTTCTATTAAAGGCACAAGATTTTTTTTCTTCCCTTGGACTTTGGTTCTACATTTCTTTACAATTTTCAGTGTTAAATTTTCGAATTAACACTGAATAACTTAGTCTTCAACATTACAGTTTTTTGTTGATCACAAAAAGTAACTCGTTGTGCGTTTTTAATGCTGAAAATTATTGTTATAACTGCTGCTTTTTTCTTTAAAATTTGCTACGTTGTTTAGTTTACCTTATCTTATAGACCATTTCCGATTTCATGACAGCTGCTTAAAAAGCATAAATCCTAAAGCCTGTTTTTTCTTGTTACCAACTTTGTAAACTTTGCATTTTTTTTTATCTTACGCTGTCTTACGTTCACATTCTATACTTATCGACCATCAAATCCTATTTCATCTTACTTTACGTTATTTATTGCATAAATGACTCATTTTTAAAATGTCTGGAAAAAGCAATGTCAGAACTTGTAAATACTGCAAAAATATGACTTAGATCACTTGAAAGACCACTAATTCCGTCAATAATTAATTAGATTTTACGTTTATCCGCTATTTAAATCATGTGATTCTTCTTTATTCTTCGCATATATATAGTATAGATATAGGCTCGGCATATCATACTAAACAATGACTAAGACCAGAACAAAAGAGATCTAACATGTTTAAATGTTACATGAATCAGTTCGAGATAGATTTTGCCATAATGAAAAAAGGCTTTAACTCAATCAATATAACATTAATGTCTGAGATTGTTTCTACTTGAGATTGTTTTCTGTTTAGTATTCTAATTGTATGTTCTGATTTCAGTGAATAACTGAGAAGTGAAATAATATTATTTCCAAAAGATTCTTCTGTTAATACATCCAAATAGGACAGAATTGACAAATTATAAAAAGATATTTTTGAGATTTAGATATACCTTCATATAAACTGATGACTCATTTGAATATCGCGTAATTTCCGACAAAGTCTCAGTTCCACAATTGAGCATCATCAGTTTTGTCGCCTTTGCTATTAGACCAAAGTGACTGTCTGAGACGTAAACTTTCCATTAATTTAAAGTCGTTGTGAAGTAAACGTGAGTTTACGTATTAGAAACTAGGAGCTACATTAACGAATACATTAAGGAATGGACTACTAAGTTCAAATCCCAAGATTTTTCTTTTGGAAATTGATGGTCATTAAAGGCCATTCGGAATTATTGTAGACAACTTTTAGATTGATTTTTCCGATCACGATAGACACAGATTATTCGTTAAAAACAAAGCCAATAGGTATCCTGCATTGGGTGTGTTGAGTGGGCTAGGAATACGGTATGTGGGCGTATGCATTCTGATTATATTTGCCAGATTATATAAATGAAACTAACATGGTAAAGGGATTTGCATATCGTAAAAATATTGCAGCATATTGCAAAAATGTTGTTTGGTATAACAAATGTATCTCGTCTGAGAAATTAAATTTTATACGAAAACAAATTATGAATAAAAGATAACAACAGTTAATTTGATGAAATAAATTAAATTAAAATAACAAATATATGATATTATTAGTGTATTACAGTATATGTGAAATATTATATTTAACATTGGATGTAGGTTATAGATTAGGAAACTGAAAACTGAATTTGATGATTTTCAAATTATATTGCAATTTTATTAACTTCGGGAGAAAGGATGAAATATCCCTGGACAAAAAGATGTTCGAATGTTTAATTAGAATTGTTTATCTAATCAGTTGGGTAATTTTGTCTTTTCAGCCGGAACTTGAACGGTTTATCGCTTTCATGGTACAGTGTTCGCTAGGGCAGAATTCATCTGGAGCTATCAGCGAACCACAATGGTGGCCTAAAGAAGTCAAGTTTTCAATTCCCCTAGTGCGACCTAAGAAAGTAAATGATATCAATGTAAGTCACATCAGACAATACCAACGAATCACATTTAAATGTGTTGACCTTATAACATGAATCTTGACGTTAAGGAGATGTTGAAAGACTGCGGTAAATTAGTGTCTTTAAAAATAAAAAAGGAAAAATAATATTTTTATGTATCTAAGTAATAGATCACTTTCTATAATTTTTTTTCGAAAAATTTATATAAAGGATTTTCGAAAAAAGTATTTTTTGCGATTTTTTGTCTTCAGTGCACAAAAATTACGAAAAATTCCTTATTGCTTCCTTATAAAATTCCTAAATAGGCGTTATGAAAACTTATGATTTGTTTTTTTATTCTCCCATAACCATAGAATGGTGCTATGGTTGGTTTTATTATAAAATTATTATTTATTCTTTATTTATTATAAAAGACACTAACTCCGATGCAAAAGACTTTCGATTTCGCCTTAATGGACAAATATAACGGATGGAAACAGTAATTTGACATAAACTATTTATTAAACAAAATAATTTTTCTAAAATAATTAGTAGTCAAAGAATTAATTATTTTAGAAAAAGTCAAATAATTAGTAGTCATGGAATTTTGAACTGATTAGTAATCACTTCAAAATTCGGTTCAAAATTAAAATACCGCAATTGGTTTACACACTGAGAAAAGAAATTCGTAAAATTGTACGAATTCTATTCGTAAAGAAATAAGCCTTTGTGATTGGTAATTCCGACCTAACAATATGCTGTGATTGGCTCTAATTTCTGCGAACCTCCATTCGTAATACTTTACGAAAAAATTCGTACTTTTTACGATATATATAGTAAAAGTTACAATATATGTTGTACCTTTTACGATATACAGTTCGATTTGAAAATCGTCCAATTATTTTAAAATCACAATCATCTCATCCATCACGTCTCATGTAAAATGATATCATTGAGAAATGTTCTTCGAAAATATGATAAGTTTAACCTAATCCTTAAAGCAACAAAAAATAATATATTTCAATGCATTAAAATCTCATAAGAGATCTCATATGAGATCTTATTCTGGATTTGAGGTAAACGAGAAATCATGTAAATTTCTCATATGAGATCTCATATAAGATTTGACATAGGGTTTAGCAAGAAATTGGACAAATCAAAGTTTTCGTCGAAAACTATGCCACTTCAGGTCATTGCTGAATAAGTTCCAATTTAGATTCTGCCAAATAAATTAACATTGATGATTCTGAATTAGCATTTTGTTTACAAATAACATGAATTGGCTTCTTTTCCGAGAGAATCATCGAAATACTAACAAATCAAATGTAATTTTGCTAAATTCAATTTAGCAAAATCGAATTTGGCAAACCATTAACTAGCATGAAATTCTTTGTTCCCAGGACGAAGACTGGATGGGGAATTTAAAGAAACTGGTCTACCGATGCTACACGTACCACCGAGGCGAATACTTGCTTCGATTCTGTTCATACATATCCCAAGTACCCCATAACAAACTAGAATTCGTGAACAACTGGGATACGACTACGAGTCTCTATATTAGAGGCAAGAAAACATTGCTGGTGACATTTCGGAATGAAAATATGGTAGGCGTCTTTCTGGCACGTTGCAATTCAATTGAAAACGCGAAACCGTCTTGCCGTTTTGACGATACTTTGAAACGCAAACTTTCGCAAACTCTTTATTTATCCAACGATCAAAAAGTCACGTGACAATGGCGTAGTCAGTATTTCGCTTCGTCGTGATGGACTTTCGTAGGCAAACGACAACAATTTCGTATCTATGACTTAGAGACTTGCACACCAAAATGATAATTTTATTTGCCGCTCTAAGAAAATTTGCCACTTGTTACGAAAAGACATTTTTTAGAATTACGACAAAAAAGTCGAGAGTCCGAGAAAGTCGCTTTTACCACCCAATAGCAACATTGGAACCTTACCACCGGACGATGACATATACCTGTGTGATAACTGCGATGCTGAATTGGTGGGATATGAGCAAATGAAGGTAAACATTGTTTTAACATATTTTACTTTGTATGCGCATTTTGAGTTTGATTAGTCAAGTAGACCTCCATTTTTAAGGCATTCTCATCCAAAGACTATCGCTTTCATTTGACCGCAAAATGTGCTGAAATTTTGTGCTGAAAAAAACTTGCATTTTTATTATTCTCTTTGATTTATTCGAAGAGAATAATTTAATAATGTGGAAAAACAAGTTTTAGAATCAGATAAACTTATTTTGCATTGCGAGTAGATTTGACTGTATGTTGAAAAAATCGGTTGAAATCGGTAAAAAGGACAGTGGGATCGATCGAAAAGGAATATAAAAATTGCAACGATTACGCAAGTCTATTTACACCTCTATTCAATGACCTCGACCCCTGGTGTCAAAGCAGCAAACGTATGTGGTGCAGACGTTAGAAAACTGCACTAACGAAGATTGTCAAAACAATCTTGAATTTTGATAATCGTGAATTTCATATGTAGATCTAAAAGAAGTAATTTGTCTACAAAATCGTCGTAACATATCTTGTAAAATTGTAACTTTAAAGAAGATTCAAATTTGTTTAGATTCTCGTTTCAGTTTAATCTACATTACAAAACGATAAATTTTACTACTTATGAGATTTATTTAATAAATCTCATTAAATAAATGCATTATATTATATTTACAACAACATTCTAGTAGATTTTACGAGAAAAGAAAAAAGATCTGTAACTAAATCGTTTTGACAGTAATGGAACCATGATTTTTCACAAAAACGCTGCTTTGCATTATTATTTCGTGGCTGAAAATACACATCCCCTTTTTAGCAATTTTATGTTGTTTCTTATACTTCATCTCGACTTTATGCGATATTACATTTTTTCGTTAGATATTTTTAGAATCTTATTATCAACCGGGAGAAGCTTGATTTTATCGGAAAGATATAATTCTGCACCTTTTCTGTTTTTAATATGATCGTAACTAAATTATTGACTGTCTGAAGCGAGATTCCGCAGATTCCAAAAGACGATCCCTTAAAGATTCGCATTTTTCTTTTTATAAAATCGAGATTATTTCCGGCATGTTTGCAACATTATTTTTAGTGTACCCGCGCACGAAAATTCGATCATTACTGCAAAGTTTCTTTCTGGAATCGTCTGGACATTCAGCACATACACATTTAGGTAGCTCGTTAACTTTCAAAAGACTTAATCGTTGCCTGCATGTTGCTGTTATGGAATTCTTAAGGTATTTCCTTTATGAACGCCTGTGTATTTAGAGTCCTATATAGAAGTATTATATATTTTTCAAACAACGCCGTTTCCTATAATCCTGGCACTAAACTGTATTATTTTATACCCTAAAGGCATGCTTTTATTGCAATTGTTATTATATTGATCTATAACTTTTTTGTGTTGAAATGAAACAATGTTGCAAGTAAAATTAATAAAATATTTGTACACATTTTCAGTATTCTGGGGGGAGGGCAGCGTTGAAGATTAATTTTTGTTAAATTCTATTGGTACTCTGACTCTTTTGTTTTCATAAAGGAACTACCCTAAACAAAACGTATGAAGCATATATGTTCACTGCTTACATTCCTGACATTGGAGTACCGAATATTTTTGGTCACGCGAAATATAATGATTAATAAAATAACACGCAGTATCATATAATATAATCGATCGATAACTGTCATTGTTATAGCAGCTTTATGATACGCTGGCGAGAAAAACGGTTCTCCTTTGTATAGAAATATACTCCTTTGTATAGAAATTATTTTGAATTCACTTCATCAGCGATTCCTTTTTGGTTATATTAGATTTTTTTATATTAGATTTTTTGAAGCTTTGTAATTCCGATGTATTTAGTAGCTGACTTGACTGCGAAAACCAATCTTTGAATTAAATCAATAGATTACGAAAAGTTGCATTTAAATCCTCAGCTTGGTGAGACAAAGCAAAGTAACTAAGTATGGAGCTCACTTTCAATAGTTTCTATTCTATTTGTTTGATAAAACGGAAAAGCTCAAATTTTTATTTTGCAATTTCAGTATGAGTTTAAATTAGGTGTTATTTTCAATGAGTTCCAAGTCCAAAACGTTCTCATAGTCGTATGACTATGAGAAACGTTTTGGACTCATATATATCTCAACGTACTGTTGTGGGAAAATCTTCATCCTGTGCAACCTTCCAAAACCTACATTTTTAATAACATTACATAAAAGCAATATGACTCCAATATTATCCTTATAACGCTGAACTCATATTTTCGAAGTTGATTCAAGATACCTTTAATAACCTTTAAAAACTTCAGCACCATGCTCATAATTCTGGCTCAACACTGAAACATTCTACATGTTACAAGGTCTCACTATTTTTCCATTATTTGAATCTTAAGAGGAGAATCAAGTTAACTTACCTTCTGAATATTCGCACAATTAGAGTCTTTTTAATTTATGGAGGAAGACAACAAATTGGAGTTATGTGATCATTTTTTATAAAGAAACAAAACAACGGAAACGCTTTATCATTCTACCATCATTCTATCTATCCTGACTAGTTGACTAATACCAGACTATCTTAAATTTACGTCCAGAATCTAAGGGGTCTGGCTAAAATCTGAGAATAATCCAGATAAAGTCTTAAACTATCCGACACTAGTCAGAAAGCCAGAATCAATTGATATGTTTTGTAAAACTTTGAAATAAAACAAAAAAACTGAGTAGAAAAGCTAAAAAAACCGATCAAAAACTTCGAAACAAGTGAGTTGAAAGGATAAAAAAACATTCTCCAGGTGTATATACCAATCGATTCATCTCATCAAGAAAACCACCATCCCTACATCCAGATTTCTTCCAGACTGTAAAAAATCTGCCTAGAGTCTAGAATTATTCCAGTTAAAATCTGGAACTTTACCATGACCCAGACTATCATCCAGATACCCAGATTGTCGCCAGAATCTACCGTCTGGAAACATTTCCTAATATCATCTACTAGTCAGTAAGGTTGAATTCTCCACCACTGGCTAAAATCCACCATCCCTACATCCAAACCATAAAGTCTATTTCCAAGTCATAAAGAATCTGCCTAGAGTCTAAAATCATCCCAACTAAAATCTAGTAATTGGTCACAACCCAGACCATAACTCAGATACCTACCCGTGTTTCAAGTTCCTTAGAATTCCTAAGAATTTGTTAGGTATTTGTTAGGAATTCATAGGAAATGTTTCAAATTTCCTATGAAACTCAAACGATTCCTACGAAATCTTAGGAAATATTGAACGATTCCTTAGGAATTCTTAGGAATCTAAAACATCTATTGAGATGGTCCCTACCATCTCAATATCTAAATATTAAGATGGTTCCTACCATCTCAATATTTAGATACCCAGATACTCCAGGACCTACTCGAATTCTGAATATCATCTACCACTAGTTAGGAAGCCAGTCTCAATCCTCCTCCACTAACGAACCATCATCCCAGCCTCATCCTCCCAACTCTCAACCACTCCAAACCTCTCTAACCCATCCTACCACTACCACCCCAGAACACCAGACTCATAGCCAACTGTTGCAGGCACATGAAGGCCTCTGCTGCGAACAGGAGCAATCGAGTTCGAGGCCCACGTCGCCCGATGAAATCAGTCAGTCCATCGTCAAGAGCGAGATCAAGCAGGATCAGTTCTTACAGTACTTCAAACTATTCTCGTCCAAGCCGCCGCCGTCCAACAGCGCCGACGCGTCTCGGACCCCGAATCCCCTGAAGCAGCAGCAGCTGCGCTCCTCGCGGCGCTGCCATCGGAGCTCGATCAACCTGACACGCTACTCGTCGATCCCGTTCTCCTCACCGGCTGGCCTGTATCTCGCTAAAAAGTCTAAGATGATGACAGAGGAGGTGCAGATGGAACGACTGGACCGAGTGGAACGGCATCTGACCGCCCCGGCGCTGAGCGGCGCGTGTCGCCCTAAATGGCTCGATCGGGGCATCAGCAACGAACGGTGGAACGTCTCGTTCAAGGTCAACCGAGACAAACAGCACATATACGCACACGAGTACAGCTTCAAACCGTACAGAAGGAAACTTGGTACGTAGCTACGTTTCATGCCTGACAGCTTTGGGGAGGAGTTGGGGCAGAGAGCGTCGCGAAAACAAGTCTTGGGAAATTCTTAGGAAAGAGGCGGAGTTGGTTCAGGAGAAGCTCAGCGGGAAAGCGGAAAGAGGAATATGGGTCGTGGCATTTTGGCGATATTGATTGGGTGGGATGAGAGTCCGGGCATGTTGGTGGGTGAAGCAGCCTGGTTGAGTTCGGGGTAGGAAGGTGTTATTTGCATAAGTTATGGATTTTTAGTATGAAATTATTGTCAGGACTAGGCCACCCTATGATTGGTTGCTAAATTTGTTGCAGTCTCTATGAGCATGGGATTTTAGCTCATGAGATCTGAAATCCGGAAAATCTTAATGATTTTCTGGATTTTTAAAGACGGAACCAAATGCATTGGCAGTATTGTGTGAGACTTAACTGAGGGAAATATTTCTTGCCTTCATATTACCATTTTGGCCGAGAGGTAAAGTGTTGGTCTTGTGTCTGTAAGATCACGGGTTCAAGTCTCAGTGGTGGATTATACTTTGGCGTTAGAATGTATTTTTGTTTTACTATTTTCATTTAAAGTGACGTCAGAAATGTACAAATCTTTATAGATTTTGAGAAATCTGTAAAAAGAAATGTTGTTTCAATACAACATTTCACTCTAAATACTTGAAACAAACTTTATCTCAAGATTTTAACCATATAGAAAACATCAATTCAATCACCTCAATTACATTAATCTCATCAACTCCTTTCCTAAGATTCGACCAAAATCAATAGACCTCTTTCTTGAGTTAACCTTTGACGTGAAATTGCCAAGTTCCATTCTAAATTCGACAATAGTACCGATTTTAATATAAATGTCGACACTGCGGAAGAAATCGGCAACATTTAAACTACTTGTCAGCCCACATCACTCTTCCTTATTTCTCAGTGTAGATTTAACTTGCGTGGAATCCACGTGGAATTAAAGCGGACGACGTGACTCGAGCTGGCAGAATCGATGGGGATCCGGGTTCGGTGGTTGTGGAAGGTTGAAGGAATGGGGGACTTTCTCTTGGGCGTCGTTGATGTTAAGGGGATTGAGGAGTAACGGAAATGACACGTGAGAATAGTCGGCAAAGAAGAGAATATAAGAATACGATACGTTTCTCGTCGCAAAATGTTTTGCGAAAATGATCATTGTTTGCAAATCATCATATAATGTAAAATACTTAAATTTCGTATGAATGACTTAGATTATGTTTTTCTAAGAAGCATTACGCTGGGTTTTAATGAGAAGGAAAAGATTTGCAATAGGAAAGTACAAAGTTGGTTGGCAAGAGAACGTGTTTCAGTACTTTTTTTATGTATGTCATTATGTCGCTGAAGGAAGATGTTAGTCAAGGAAGGGCGTGTTTCGTAACGTGAAACGTGAGCAGAAGGATTTAAGCGAGGAGATTCGTCTTCTCGATCCTGAGACGACAGAATAGAAAACGCAAACAGTAAAACCGAAACACAGAAGGACAATAATTAACACCTGTTTCATTGTCAGAGTCGAGTTTGAGCTGCACAAAAAGATAAAGTTTATTATTGTTGAACGACTTAAGCCAGCGAGTAGATAATTTTCCGAAAATGAGGTATCAGAACGGTTTTAAGGCAAACGTGAAATAAACTTATACAAAAACTGAATAGACATTAGTACAAATATGTCAAATAAAATAGAGGGTGGTACCCTAATAGCGCATAATATTTATTAAAAATTTTGTACATATTTTTAAATATTTGTCATCATATTTAGAAAATATTTTAATGTCCAATGTAAAAAATATTTACTAAATATTTACTAACTATTTAAAAATATTTCTTCTATATTTTATCGTAAAATATTGTGTTCATATTTATAAATGTGCACAAAATATTTTTAACTGTTATATATGTGACATTAAACATTTACTACATTTTTTTTCAAATAAGCAGAAAATATTCTGCGCTCTTAGGGTATTTACCCAATCAACTAGAATCAGTGCAAATTAAATTAAAAGTTCTGATTGTAAAAGGGATACAAGTACAAATAGGATAAAAATGTATCAATTCTACCAAACCAGAAATAAAAGCGAACAATGAAAAACGAGTATTTTTCCACAAAAATAATTATAAGCAATTGTAATAAATTGTAAATAAATTGAACAATGAAATTCAATTTACCGCCATTTTGATTTATAATTTAACACGATTACTTAAAATCAATTTTTTAGAAAAATACTAATTTCTCATTGGTCGCTACTATTTCTGATTCCATACAATGAATGCAATTTATCCAAATTGTGCTTGTGTCCATTCTACAATTAAAACGTTTTAATGTTAACTGATGCTTAGGAGATAAAATATTATTTCGCGACATTGTTAGTTGGTTTGAACAAACAAATACAACAAACATCAATAAAAACTCGACAACGTTGGAATAATGCTATATCCAGTGGATCCTATAGCTCCCTAAGCTATTGACCGTAACAAAATATCCGGCTTGACCTTATTTAAATAGGTTTACAATTTAGACAGTATCTTTATTCAAGCTTCTTAATTGGTCATGTTATCCGATGAATAATTATTTGATGAATAATCAAATCAGTCTGGCAGTTTACCTGTGTTAATACAAATATGTCACTAATATTTGCATTTGGCAAAATTAAGTGCACGACTGTTACCAAAGAGTGGATAATTGGATTCGGTTTAGAGACATTTCTGTTTTAGAATATCATGAGTTTTTTAAAAATGGAAAAGATACAATTTCTTATGGAATTGTATCTGCAAGATTTAGTCTTTCCAATGGAT
This sequence comes from Ceratoteleas bidentatus, assembly GCA_022817645.1. Taxonomy (NCBI): domain Eukaryota; kingdom Metazoa; phylum Arthropoda; class Insecta; order Hymenoptera; family Scelionidae; genus Ceratoteleas; species Ceratoteleas bidentatus. The sequence goes on from JABFPB010003787.1 coordinate 13,177, forward strand.
ATTCGAAGACATTTATTTTCTCCTACTGCAAAATGTTAGTTTCACCATGGTGAAAATGGCAATGTGTTTACTCTGGTCAAGAAACAGTAGGGTCTTTTGATATTTATTTTTATACTTGGTCGAAGACACTATCTGGTCTCTTTGTTACATTGATTTCCACCTACATATTTTATTTATACTGTTTATATCTTCAATGTTATTTGCATCGATCGATAGAATAATTGAATTTAAAACGAATAAAATTAATAGATAACAATTAGCAGTTGAAACAGTAAAGGTGAAGCAATTAGCAATTGAATAATGTATTAAAAATAATATTTTTCCAAAAAAGGGCATAGATTTATCGATACACTATCTACTGAATTGACAAATATTCAGTATCTCTGATTCAAACGCAGTTAATTGTATCAAAAACTGAATTAACGTTAACTAATTATGTAGGCTCAACTTTGAGCCGGATTTGGCCATTTCTAGCTTCATTTTAGATCCAGCCTAGATGTATTTTGTGGAAGCATTTAATTAACGCAAATCTTTTAGTTTTATCCAGAAATAATTTAGAAATCCTTTATCCCACAGAAAAACTGTTTTGAAGATAAAAAAACATCCACTATTGAGTTTCGAACTCGTGTCTTTCAGATTGACAGACTCATATACTATAATACTATAACTAAGTTAAATAATGAAAAAAAAATAAAAGATTCTGTTATTTTTTTTAATAACGATAGATTTCCATTTTCGCTTTGGACTGATTATGGATACTGTAGTCGAAGATTATCAGGAGTTATAATTATATTATCGATCGATAATTTTTTAGTAAACTTTTGTCTCTGTCTCGTGGGTTTAGAATTGCTTGTTACCCCATTTTAATTTATTTTAGTTTTTGGGACAGTTTTTTGGACCGATGTGATTATTTGAATAGAACTGAACTGGACTGAATATGGGACTTTAGTGAACAGAACGCGGCTAGCTGACTCTCTGATGGCCCAATTATTGATCCACATTCGGTCAAGTCGTTTGCCTCTAATGTATTGGAAAGATCTGAATTCCAAGCTTGCTTGAATAGCACCTTGAAAAAGACTTGGGATTGAAGTTCATTGAAAAGAATAGAATCCTGAAATCTCTGAAATGTATATAAATGGTACACTTGTGTTTCATTTACAAAACTGCGAGAAAAAAATCTCAAATAAAGTCAGCAATTACATTTCTTATTTGTAATAAACGCTTCCATTTCATTTCTAGAATGGAAAAGTATAAATACTGTTGAAAGTCACTTTTATTAACATATAAAAAGACGATTTGCGTCACGAGTAAAATTACTTTTACTTTATTAGTAACTTTATAATAGAAAATCCAAGTTTTCCTTGGTACCAAAGCCAGTGATAAATTTGTCCATCTAGAGGTCACTCAGTTCTCTATACATTCTTATTATATATACTATATACTTACTTATACATTCTTACTATTCTCATTCAAAAGAATTTTACTTTTCAATTCTTTTAAAATCGTACATATTCAGACGGATCGAAATGTATACGAATTATGTCCATTTCCAATCATTTTCAATGCGATTTGATTACCTTTATGAAAAAAATGTGGAACCATAAATGGAATTTGACTTTGGTTCCACTGTGGAACCAAGTTTGGTTCAAATTTCCAACCAATGTTCCTAGACAGTTGCCATGATTGGAAACCCATTCATGGAAACCCATCTAGGAATTCCAAACATAGAAACTATCTAAGTGTAGTATGGGAACCAATAGGGTCTGAAACATACTATTTCAGTCTAATTTCTCTAGTGATTCAGCATATTTTCAGAACTAAGACAGTGTTTTTTTGCTATATGTGGGTTGCAATACTAAACTAGCATTGGATTTAATACAATTTATAAAATAATATTGGTGACCAGTTACAAAATTCAATCAGATACAGTTTGGACTGATTCTAATTGGATCTATATGTATTAGATCTGCAGGTATCTGTGCGGTTTTTGACTGTAAAGTGACCGACTTTGTAGTACGAGTTTCGACCACTAATGTGGTCTGAAACTCATACTACATATAGCTGTAATGGCACGTAATCCTACTTCCACCCAAATAGACTTCCACAATGCTGTCTACCCGGTTTTTGACAATCGTTTTAATTGAATCTAATGGTTTCTAATGGTTTCATTTTATTTTTCCATAACAACTCTGACTCTAATATCTAATTTTTCAAACAATCACTGCACTTTTCACTTGGTCATAATCAGGGAGTTCAATCCTGCCTTACATGTGCAATTCTTTTTTAGTACTCCGGTAGTAGGCTAGGCGGCGCTTCCGCTCCTCGAATCATTCAATCGTAGCCGCTAATGACGGGAAACCTTGTTCATTCAAACGGATGATACATAAATAACTGTTTAAATATACATATTTTTTACAACTATTTAAATATTATTATTTACGTTGGAGTACGTAATTTTGTGTTATATATTACACAAATATGTACAAGCATATTTTTAATATTATACATACAATTTTTTATAGAAAAATGTGGTATAGATATTTTACTGTTTACTTTTGTTCACTAACGGAATACAAACTTTTAAATGTTTTATAAACGTTTAAACAACGTTTGGATGGGGTTTAAATAAATTATTAATTCATGTATAAAAAACATAGCTGAACCATATAGACATATTTTCATAACATTACTAAAAATTAATTTATATCTTCATAATTTATTTATTTTACATTAACATTCCAGCAGCCGAGAATCAATTCAAATAAAAAAGTTCTGGACGCAAGAAGAATTTGGAATACAATTTATAAATTGAATCGAATTGGAATAAATGGCAACCAATGAAAAATCAGAATTTTTCAAAACATTAACTGGAAGTAATTGTATTTAATTGTAATTAAAAATGGCGTTGTATTAGATTAAATTGTATCAAATGGGAACTCTCCAGTTCAATTCTGTCGCAATTTTTAATTAAAATGTATTACAATGACTTTCAATTAACGATTTTCAAAAATAACGATTTCTCATTGGTCCCCATTTATTCCAATTCAATACAATTTATACATTTTTATCCAAATTGGTCTTGCGTCCTTTTTACAGTACGA
>JABFPB010003788.1:0-16269 GCA_022817645.1 Ceratoteleas bidentatus
CCCCTCGTCCGCTTCTTCTTGGCGGGAACCTCGGTCCAGGCGTCATTTTCCTCCGGGTGGGGTTCCAGGTTACGTTTCGCGGAGATGTTTCCTGGGTGGAGGTTCAGGAGGTTTCTCCATCGTCTGAGGCGGGGTCACCTCCATCTCCTCAACGTGAGCTGTTGGTCTCTCTTGCGGTTGGATCTTCTTGAGGCAGACATTCAAAGCCTCAAGGCAGTTGCGAAGACATCCAGTTCCCTCCTCGATCTCTCTACTAGTCGTCTTCTGCTTGCAGCACGTTCTCGTCATCTCGCTGAGCATGCTCAGGCACGCAGATAGGAGCTTCTGTTCCTCCCCTCCATCGGAGGGACCCGCTAATGATGGCGTCGGTATTTCCCCCTTCTTCTCCTTGCATGTCGTAGCTAACTGAGGGGGGTTGAGATGTTTGTACGGAAATGTACGCAGGGGAGGCAGGGGGTCAATAGATGACATTTTTCGTGTACGCATTTGTTGAATGGCCCTACAATAAAAATCTAATAGAGAGAAGACGGTACATGTAGACTTCTGACAAATTTAATACAACCATATATTCTGTTTAATACATATATCTTAAATTTAATTTAAAATTAAAATCAGTTGTAAAGGCGCAGCCCCTCTTTTATATATGTATTGTGACGGTCACGCCTGATGCCACCGTTGAACCCAGCCGCGCCACCATTGGCAGCCAGGTCGCGCAACAAATTGGTTTCGGAAATTCACGGTTAGAGTGAAAAATTCGCGTCCCCGCCCCCTCTAACCTTTCGTTTCAGCCCCCCTAATTTTTACCTAATAGGAGTTCAGGACAATCGGTGCTGGTGAGTACTGGTATGGAAGGATGTGTGAGGCTAATCTGTTTATTTTTTTAAAGATGTTATTTTCACTTGCGTGTTTTACTGAGTTATTACCTGCGTAGGGCCTCGTTGAAGGGCCTCTCCATTTCCAGACTGGATATACTATGGAAAATTTTGGCATTATCTGCATACAATAAGATATTGGCAAAAGTAAGCGACAGTGGAAGATCATTAACAAAAATATTAAATAGGAGACGTCCGAGATGTGATCCCTGTGGAACTCCCGAACCGGCGTTAAACGTAGAAAAAACTCCCCGTATATCACCTCTGGTAATATACTTTATACCGGTCAAATAGGACTTAATCTATTCAATGAGTTTGCCATTTATACCAATGCTACGAAGTTTGCAGATCAGGACCGAGTGTGAAACATGGTCGAAGGCCTTCGCAAAGTCCGTATAAATGACATCGACTTGAACACGTTTGTCAAGGTTGGAAAAAAGGTACTCATTAAAAAGGACCAAGTTCGATGTGATTGATTTTCCCGCACGAAAGCCGTGTTGTTCCTCTACCAAAGCTCCATCTATATATGCGGTAAGGTGGAAGGTGATAATTTTTTCAAAGAGCTTTGGGATGGAATTGATAAGCGAGATTGGAAGGTAATTAGCAATATTTTGATTGTTGCCGGATTTAAAAACCGGAACAACCAAACTGGATTTCCAGATAGTTGGGAAAATCCCAGATGCCAATGGCTTTGCGATGCCAAATCTCGAGTTCCTCAGGAAAAGGTTGGGAATATTATCAGGCCCAGTTTCGGTGTTTGTATTGAGTTGCGAAAGTTCTTCAAACGTCTCCTCCAGGGTGATAGACAGGCCCCATAAATCGACAATTTGTTCAAGGCCAAAATCATCATCACAAGGTGAATCGTTTGTAAACATGGATTCAAAGTAATCCGCAAATAAAGTCGCGAATCGCGAACTCTTGAGGAGATGACGCCATGCGATCATTCAAGAACATTGTTTTCGGGAAAGAATCGGATTTCGCAAGTCTGCTGACATATTTATGGAACTTCTCAGGGTTGTTTTTCATCGCGGATTCTATTGCTGAAATAAACCGGGTGAATAAAGTGATTGAATAAGATTTAATTTCTGCACGGAGATTTGAAAAGATGATGTAATCAGTCGTAGAATGCGGTCTTTTATATTTTATGTGGGCAACCTCTTTTTCACGGATCATACGCTTTATAGTGGCATCGAACCGACACGGGAAATTATCTTTCACACGACGGCGTAGTGGGACATAAGATTCAATGATCGCATAGATTGTCTCACAAAAGATGTCAGCAGCGTGGTCAGTTTCGACTTCAGGGTCGCTCAAGAGCGTGTTCCAGTCGACATGATTTATAGCACTGTTAATTAGGTCGTAGTCAGCAGATTTAAAATCGTAATAGTAAGTGTAGGACGGGCGGACAGCATCAGTGCATAATAAAGGAAGTTTCACGGAGAGGGGGAGGGGGTGGTGAGTATCAATTGGCAAAGAATGGTTACATTCATTAGAAAGCGTCACGTGATTAAAAGATGAAAAAATTAAGTCAAGAGTATATCCGTTTGATTTAAAAACTTGGTTGTGTTGTGTAAGGTTATAAAGGTTGATAAAATTACAGAGAACTGATGCTTTAACAAGTGTATTTACGGCATGACCATTACTCAGAGTGCCTACACCACTCTCTGTGATATTCCAATGAATATTCGGTAAATTAAAATCTCCCGCGAGTAGAATGTCTGTATTTACAATGTTAGATATAAGTAGCTCTAATGAATTGACTAGACTATTATACAAAGTGATGTCAGATGCTGGTGGAATATACGCCGCACCGACAATGAGAGATTTGTGTCCAATTCTACAAAGGATCAATAAGAACTCGATAGAGGGTTCGGGCGGAGGTAATATTTTACAATAAAAACAGTTTTTGATAGCAATTAAAATGCCCCCACCTCTACGAACAGATCGGTCATATCTAAAAATCACAAAATTGGAAAGCCCAAGTTCAGTATCAGATATTGCTTCGTGAAGCCAAGTCTCTACCAGAATTATCATGTCACAGTCAATATTCAAAGCAAAAAGACGCATTAACTCGAGCTTGGTTCTCAGACCCACGAATGAATTTAATAGGGAAACGTGTAGTTAGTTTTTAGGTTATGTGTATTTAGTTCGGCTCGCAAAGATATAAGATATTCTCTTTGCGAAGCCGTACGATCGTTTCGAATTATATTATCACGTTCCTTAAAAAGGTTACGCTTTCTCAGTACAGATAAGGCCGCCTGAGGAGAACTAAAGCGTACTTTAAGGAGGCGCGGTTTGTTGGGTGGTTTTTTACCAACGCGCACAGCGGATACAGCTATTTTGCAAGAAGGAATCGACTGCAATATTTCATTGAATTCGTTCAAGTCATCGGTGTCATCGGTTCCTTCTCGGAAATTAAGAACCAATACATTGGACGAGCGTTCACGTCGATCTTATTGTTCTTGTAGAAGCATCTCTCGATCAGCTGGGGACAATGCAAGCAGAGGAGACGCGTTTCTGTTCTCGAGTACAGTCAAACGCTCATCGAACGTTGACAATTTAGTCTCAAATTTGGCGACGATGGCTTTCATCTCGTTTACCGATTTATCGAGCATGGATGAAAAAGTCGAGTTCATCTTGGCAACCATTTCTTCCAGCTCATTCCGCAGATCGGTCAACGATACCGGGTTGGAAGCCGGACGGGGAGTAACCGGATTAGTAACCCCCGATAGAACAAGATGTATATTATACATATATTACATGGATATTCATACATAAAATAGATATATACATATAATATACGCATATTATACATATATTAGATGTATATCAAATGGTTGTTCTATCTGGGTCCAATACATTCTCCCGAAACTCCACAATGCCGCTATGTTCCATTATTTTACAATACTTTCCTACGAATCTTTTAATTCAAAAACACACTAACTCCGTTACAGCAGACATTCCTCACCACCTTACATAAAGCTTTTACAACCCCCCTTTTGGAATCCCCTTTTAGAATCCATGCGTTCAATTTACTGATAAACCACACAATTAATCATCTTTACTCTCCCTCCCCGCTTAAAATTATTCATTTGTCCCTAGAACCTCTCTGTTCAAAACCCTCCAACCCCGTGACTCCAGACATTCCACTCCCCCATTCCCAAACCTCACACCTTCGATCCCTCCATCTCTCTCCCTCCCGGCCGCGCAACGAACATTCCCCCTCATCCGCCGTTGGCACCCCTGCTTCCACCCCTCTCACTCTCTCTCTCCCTCACACCGCCGTCCCCCAGACAAGGACGGACCCCGTCCCTCTCACCCGATATCCGTCAAAACAACACGCAGCTTGTCAAACGCGCCTCCCCCTCGGCAACGGCCCTTCGACGACGAGTCCGCGGTGCCGCGCCGAGTCGCCTGCCGCCCGGAGCACCCCTTCCCCGCCCCCCCGCGAGTCCGGCGCAAAGTCCGCGCGAGTGGCCCGCGGCCATGAGTCATCGGCCGCGCTGAGCCCCGCCAGTGCCGCCGTCGTCGTCGTCGCGCCAGCAGCAGCAGCAGCAGCTCCGGTGGTGCGCGTTCGCAGTCCGAGTTTGATGCGCGGCCGCACGTGACCGCAGCGCCACGATGGTCAAGGAAAGCGAGAGTGCCTGCGCCGGGGTCAGGACCAGGAGACTGTTCCCCAGGTTCTCGCTGAGGAGGCTGCTGTACTCGTCTCCACTCATCGCCAGGAGGATATCGCGACCCCCAACGAGGAGCAACAAAGGTGATGAGGCACTCTGAGGGATGAGTGGATGACTTGATATAAAAGGAAAATTGATACTAAATCTGTGATAAGTGATTTTATGATTGGAAAAAAGTTGAATTTGATATGATTTTTTTTGTTATTGTAATTTGGTTTATGAATTATATGGTGTAGAAGAGAAAGGAAGGAATTTGATGTTAAGTTTATTTAAGAGGGTTTTCTTTCAGGGTGGTGGGGATATTTAACATTATATGCAATATAAATGTCATTAATTCATGAGATCCAATTGGTAAAAGTGATTATTGAATATAATATTTATTTGTATATCAGATTTAATGTGTGGGATGAATTTGTTATCATTTAGAGTAATATTGCGGATATATTGAGAACAATACAGACTATGAGGAGTGAACTTACTGTCACAGCTGAAGTTTTGAAGAAAAACCAGTTAAGTCCCTTTATTGTGATTTATAGATGTTTGGGTTTGAAGTTTTGAAAGGAAACTTGTATTTCTGGGTAAATCCTCCACACCTGATGCCTAATTATACAAAACTTACACTGGATCACAAGATCAGCTTTTTGTTGTTAACCAAACGAAAATAATACGTACAAAAATTTCGATGATTAACAAACATTTTGCAAAAATATGACTTGACTACTTTTTAACTGTTTTCTTCAAAGCCATAGATATAGCAGTAAAATTGAAAATTGTAGAAAAATGTCAGATTATTGCAGTTAGTTTAAATGATATTTTTTATTGAGGGACATTCTGGAGAGCTATTTATAATTATTAGTTTATATTGGTGCATAACGATGTTATGATATTGCAGTAATATTGTATAATAGAAAGTCTCTGTGAGCAGAGAATGTTACTGAATGATTGTAGTGATACTTAAAATTACACAAAGTCTCTATTAACAGTGAATGCCACTGCAGTATATCCACTGTGATGTTGCAGTCATATTGAATGACAATGTTTATAATTGAGTCAACATTCTAGACAAATATTTATAGCTCTTAGTTTATCTTTGTAAATAATTTTGTTATATTATTGTTGTAATATTTCAGAAACATTAAATATTAGACATAACTGTTGCAAGAATATTGCAGTCACTATGAATGACCACATTTATAATTGAGGAACATTGTAGAAGCATATTTTTAGGTATTACTTCATACTATTACTCTGAATACTATTGCAATATTACTACAGTGTTCCATGTTAGAAAAAAGTGTACAATCCGATCCATTGGTGGGAATTAAACCTGAAACTTCCGACAAACATATCATGACACTTAGCCCATTCATCAGCAAGTGTACAGTAATGAAGAAAAAATGCATATTTACGCATTATTTCTTCTGTTTACTACTCTGGAAGATTCTAGTAGTATTTGAAATACAGAATTTAATATTACAGTAATATTTCAGTAAAAATAACTAATAATCAGTAATATTACTTCAAATATTACCATAAAATTTCTCTTATGATTTCATGATGTCTAATATTCAGCACTTATAAGACTTTCCCAATTTCGTTATTCTTTTTCATTACATTTTCCTGAAATTCCACTTTATGATTATCATTTTACTACAAAAGCCTACAATTTTACATTCTTTTAACATAGCCAACTCCCACTAAAAATACTGGAATATCAATTTCATGTAAATAATATTCCATTTAAATATCACTCCTCTTTCTTTTGTTATCCATTTTCCTGTTTTGCTTATCCTCCCCATCTTTTGTCTTACTTTGGACACTTCGGACAAAGATTACGAAGGTGTGAGAAAGAGGAGATAGACACCACTGTTTGCGAGATTTTTAGAAGCGGAGTTTATTTGCCTTGCATGTGGTTCCGAGAAGGAGTCGAGTCGGATTGTTTTAAAGTCGCGCAACGATGATAAACATGACGTTCGCCGTGTTTATGTTTGAGTTAATCTGAGCATCCGCGTGAGCGGGAGGGACGCGCGGGGGAAACGAAACAAGAGACGAGGCGATTTTGTTTGCGGTTTAGGGCCATTTTTGACATCGCGGTTTCACTGCTTCGGGGAAACGTAATGTCATCAATCGAACTGCTCTGATTATCGGTCTGTTATTAGGCGCGGTTTAATGACTACTGGCTTATTGCTGTTTAATGCTGGACGATTAATCATGCGATCGGTTTTTTGCGGAAAATGATCCGAGCCAATTGTGATTGAGGATGTTTTTTAGTTAAAGAGGTAATGATGTTTGCCTTTCTTTGATTCTGAGACCTCGTTAAAGGTAAACGATCGGGGTTACTACTTACGTGAACTGAGATGTTACTTAATATTTTGAAATGTGTCCCAAAACACATTTATACACCATTATTTTTAAAAAGGAAGTTTGGTAATAAATTGAATGCGTTTTTTACGTAAATGTGGGGAAAGTTAATGGAAGTATGATGCAGGCTAGCAAAGTTGTTTCAGAACAACTCGAACGCCATCTTTGAGGAACTTGGTACTTTCGAGCCTTTTTTTAATGGAAAAATATAAATAATGGGACAATTCATGTATGAAAAATGACTTGGGTGGCAAATTAAATTACTTTTATTAGATTATTTGTAAACAACTTTCTTTACATAAAATGTACATGTTTCAAGTTCTAAATGAATCCATCTAGAGGTCGCTCATATCACTAATGGTTTCGGCTATATATGATCAAAAAGTGCCGCCAGAAGTTTTAGCCAGTATTTTGTTTTTGAGAAAGTTTTTAATTTAATTATTGGCGATGTCTTTTATATGCAGAGTTTATTGCACTATATGCAACGTTTTGAGGATCGTTACTCCTTTAATTAATTTAGTTGATCTGTACATGTAATAAGAGCAAACTGCACATTAATCCACTGGAAAGAAACACAGTAATATATTGCTGCGAGATGCATTTAAGAACTGATTTTAATAGCTGGAAAATGTTAACGTTTAAAACTCGTAATTAACGAGACCCCTGAAAAATTATTGCTTAAAATTATCAGAAATAATTGAAAGTTTGGTATACCATATAAAATAATAATGATGAAAATTAATATTTAAAAATGATACAGTGAAAATAACTACAAAGTTAGGAAATTTAATGCAGCATTTTTTTCTATTTTTTTTTTTTTTTTTTAGTTGTATGGAAATATACCATTTACATTTACACTATAACAGTTTCTTTAAAAAATCAGGAATTTGAATTTCACAAAAAAATCTTTTCTCTTAATTTATAAAATTCTCACTATAAAATCCTGAGAATTTTATAAAAATGTAATTTTTACAATGTCGGATTTTTCCCCTTCTTTTTCTTGATTTTTCCCTGCAAGTGTGTCCCTTTAATGACAAAAGAAAACTCAAAACAAACCGCTGCTTCGACGCATTCGAAAACTCGAATTCTTATCAACCATTTCACTACTTTCTTCAGCAATCGAACGTGCAAAACGTCGTTGCGCAATTACCACGATTCCTCGTCAGTAGTCCACGAAAAAAGGGAAAAAACGGTCAAGCGGCTGTTGGCTGGCAGTTTCCCAATACGCTCGAAATTTACGTTCCGATTTCGCACGAATCGTCGTCAAACTAAGCCCAAACGAACATTAACGAAAAGGCTGTGCTTATGTAATTTGGTCTTACGTTTTATTGCCATAGCATTATTATTTGGAATTACGTAACTGCGTATGGTATCAAATTCGATGTCATAACACGGGCGCTTTTCAATCAAACATTTGTATGTAGTAATTGCATCTATTAATCGCGAAATCGTGGTATGAACGATATTTATTCAATTTTAAGGGGCATTCCCACAGTTTGCTCAATTTTTGTCACGATTTTCAGATACTTTTTAAGGATAAACATGGAGACTGGATTTGGGGTTTAGAACATTCAATTATACAAACAATTCTACATTAAGCTTTCTTTTGAGAATGTTTATTATTTGTTTCTGTCGATAAATGAATAATAAAGTATCTTAATGTCATAGTTAGGTCTCCAAATCGTACACATTCTACTGATTGATCTAATCACTCGACTCCACGTGTTTTGAAATAGATACGAAATAGCTTTTAACAAAGGATATTACATTTTCTTGATAGGAAACCAAATTTTATGCAAACAAAATTGCAAGCTTGCAAAATTGTGAATGTATTACAACATTTCGTTTTTCTGAGTATACTTGTTTTTATTTTAAACTTGGAAAAATGTCGATTTATTACACAATTTAGGTTCAACATTCAGTAAATGTAATTTAGATTAAGAATAGTGACATTTGATTTTCCATAATGCTACTATTTAATTTGCCAAATTTTCAAGCAATTCATTTACCTAAAAAAATTTTGCCTTTTAAACAAATTGTTTACAAAAAACTTAAGTAAATTTGTTCAAAATGTTTCATTAATATATTTTTAGAATTGCGATAGTAATTTTTTTAAGAGTAAATATTAAAGAGTAATTTATTGAAGAAGTGTGTTAAAATATAAACACTTCTAAAATCAGTAAATATGTAAATCAAATGTTAACTTTATTAGGAAAATTAATTTTGGCAAGTTTCGCAATTTTCCTGACTTGAGTGCAGTCATTTTCTCTAAGTATCAGCATTTTTGTTCACGTCGGGAGTCACGACGAATGGCAATCTGTAGCGAATTTGAAGAGAAGGCTTCCATTCTCAGAAATAGGAATTACTCAATCTAGATGTAAATCAAAATAAGCTACAGATTGCCATTAGTAGCGATTCCCGACATGAAGAAAAAATTCCGATACGTTGAGAAATGACTGTTCTAGTCGACCAAATTGGAAGGGCACAATTTTCTTTTATAATACATTTCTTCAGTAAACTACTATTTCATATTTACAAAAAATCTATCACTATCACATTTCTAAAAATATATTAATGAAAGTTTCTTCTAATACGTAAAATCTCATTTTTAACAAATGTACTCATGCCTTTAAAGAAATCATTTAAACGAAAGGTACCATTTTTTTCTTGTAAAAGGGAGAAGGAAATGGGGATTTTTTATTCATTATAATCTATAAATAAATACATTTAACCATATTATATCCCAAAATATTAGCTTAATACGATTATTTGATCTTGAAGTAGTTTCTACACTGCTGACTTTCCTTAATTGCGTTTCACTGTCGAACGTTCTTGGATGACGAAATGGTCTTCCATTCTCACGAAATTTTCTTTAGAATTCAAGTCGCGTTCCATTTATGAATGTTGATATGCCGTGGTTGAATACGTTGTTTACAACACGTTAAATGTCTCCGCCAAAACATTACAATCACATCTCGACGCGCCCTCACCTTATTCAAGCAACGATTTCTCAGACCCAAACACGAAAGCTGGAATATAATAAATAACGCTCGCGAGTCAGAGTGGAAATTACGTTTTTATTTGGCGAAAAAATAACGCGTTTGTTGATTCGGCGTTTCGCGAATTGTTTAAAAACGATAACATTGATATGCAAAGTGCAGGAACAGGAAAGTATGTGTAATAAGTCATTAAGACATTTTTAAATGCGATGTATGCATATATTAGATAAATATGTGATTATTATTAAATAAATCATTCTGGAAGAGGAAGGTTGAACTATTTGCTTGTTTTAATTTTTATTTTTCTAAATTCACGTGGGATTTTTGTGGTCAAGCTTTCATATGCATTTTTATTAGGATGCAATGGAAATTGCTATTTTAAATCATAAAGGAAACCGTTGATTTGAATCGTGATTTTTAAACGAATGGTTGGTTTGAACAAAGAAAAAAGAACAAGTTTTTATTTGCATTCATTTCGAACGTAAGCAATTTAGGGTTTTGAATATTTTTTTAGATCTATTTAAATCACGGATTATGTAAAATTATACAAACTATTTTATATGATAAATCTATAGAAGGGTATATTTACACAAATTAAAAGTAACTTAAATATTAAAAATTAAAATTGAATTGATAAAAAACACTTAATTGAAAAAATAAACATTTTAACATTAGTATAATCGAAAAAATTTAGTTGGACCTAAAATCATAAAATAACAAACATGAATTGTATTAACTTCAAAACTTGATTGAAATCAAATCCATTTATTTGTCCGGAATAAATTCCACTTTTACACCTGTACTCATTGGCCTATTAAATACGTAAAGAAACGTTGATAACTCACGACCGGAAGCAGTTTTTCCGAACAATTGACTAAAAAAGTTTGGCGCGAAGAAATCCTATAATTACAAGGATTTGTCTACAGACCACTTTCCCCGGTTTGTAAGTACTAAATCAATGAGTTTAAATTATACACGAGCCCGACTCATTTGTCTGCATCAATTGGAAAAGTCATTATCGTTCTTTTCCCGCGAAGAGCGTCGTTTTCGAAATTTCGTTTTACTTTGATAGATGCTCAATGTAGCGTGGAAACGTCGCTTCGATTACACGAATTTTTGACGCGCTTGTTAACATTGAACGATAACGTTATGATTCGTATAATAACAAAGTGAATAACAATAATGCAGCAAGGATAATTTATTTTGGAGCGGGTACTCGAACACGACTGCGAACCGAGTCTGAAAAATTACGTCATTTTATAAACAAATTTGTTTACCTTGACTGATCCAATGAATAATGGAAGAACGCGCAGCTGGAAAATGTTCGCTTCCACCGACAATCACCTTGACGAAAAAAGCGCCGAGACGAATTTCGTCGATTCGAAATGAAGATGTTAGTTTTCGGGAAATCTTTTCGGGACGCTGACAAAAAGATATTGCAATCGTTACAATGTACGTTGTAAAAAATACGATACGTATAGTAATCGTGGTTTTTTGGATGTCAGAATTTAAATGTATTTCAAATATAAATTTTCAATGTTTAGTATTAAGTATTTGTCGACATTTGGATAAAGTGTTTCTTGAATTTATTTAAACAGACATTATAAATATAATTTATTTATATAGACATTAAGTCTATTTAACTTTGGAAATAAAATAAATATTTATAATATGACTTTTATTGAAGTATTACTTAAATACAATTGTTTAAAAAAATATTGAAAATATGATAAGTGCGAAAAATATGGGAAGTAAAGGATATTTAAAAACGGCACAATGTAGATATTGTTTTTCAATTTTGTTTCATTGTATTATTATTCATGTAATAATACAATGAAACTAAGTAGAATACTCCGAGGGAAATTAAGCTATTTTTTAGTTAAACTTTATAATAGATATGTCGTCGAAATTAATATTTTATCAGAAGAAACTATAACTTATGAAGTTTTTCTTCGTGAAATCCAGCATTTTGCCAAACGTTGAACTGATTTTTCAAACATTATTTAAACGTTAAATAATGTCAAAATAATTTCAAACATTATTAAACGTTATTTAAACAAACATTTCTCACATTTTTTGTCTAAAAATCGCGCTGATTTTCTATGGAATCGACATCCAAGATAAATGTCCCAGTTACGGTTAGCTTAAGCACCTATTGTGATTATTATACAATTATTATCCTAAATGTTTAGTATAAGCTCTTGAGTTAAAGCATTTCAAGACATAAAATTGGGTACTCTTATCTCAATAAATTAGAATATTCGCATTTTAATCTTCCAATTATTTGTTTAAAAAAAATTATTAGCAAAATATAACCCAAATTTTTAACAAAAATTGGGTCTACGACCGTAATTTCGGGGTAATCAACAAACAAAAGATTTCTTCCGGCCGAAAGAATTTCTTGTGAGTAATCAGCTGATATCTGAATTTCTCGGTGAGTCACGTTACACGTCCTCACTTTGTCTCGTTATTATTAATAATCGGGTGAAATAACGACTGAAAAGTCCCGGAGGCAATTTGTTCGCAACTCACGTGGCTGATGCGATCTTCCCATGACTGCGCGTGACGTTTGTAAACAAATGAGATAATTGAAAACGGAGGCACATAGTTCTCTTCAACCGTTTCCAGTGATTTTCAATGGATTTCCAGATCCTATGTTCACCAAAAACATGTGTCTCTTCCTATTGTTATTTTAATAGAATAAGTGTTTCCTAATTTACTAATGTGCTCCGGTACATACCCTTACCGGAGTAAATTTTGAAATAATTGATTTCGAAAGTTGCGCTTTTATCGCACTCTTATGGAGAATGTTTTAGTATACATGAAAACTTAAACAAAAATTAAAAAATTCGTTGATTTATTAAATAAAAACTAACATCTTAAAACAAAATCATAAATAGTTAGAAGGTATACAGTTCGAAAGAAATGCTTTTATATATTGATAGTTTCGTATAAAAACAAGTGAAGTTAATAGTATTTTGAGGTATTTTTAGTAACTTTTGCTTTTTATTTACATTTTTTCACATCAGTGGTTGTTGTTTTGATTAGTTTTTGTGTTGACTAGCAACTGGGGTGACAGAACTACTGAATTTTGAAATCCAGTTTTTGAAATGTGAATGATACGAAAAGTTTTACTAAATATGATGTGATTAAAATAAAATAATAACAGTAATAATAATAAATCATAAAACAAGAGAAGTATACTTCAATAAAAATACTTCAATAAAAAAAGAGATTTGAGGATAGTTTACCTCTTTTATTAAATGTAATAAAAGATGTCTTAAAATAAATAGATCAGTTTTTGGTACAAAGTTTTAATATTTGTCTCGTATGCGATAAATCTTGTGAAAGTGATTATAATATAAATTTTACAAGATTTATCGCATACGAGACTCTCATGAAAAGGGAGTTAGAATAGATTGCAAATCCAATTTGCAGACAAACTATCTTGAGATGGATCGCAAAGATATTTTGTTAAATACTAATTTACAGTTTACTGTTATTGTTTGATTGTTCGACACAGTGATATATACATCTATCGTCGTTTTATGAGTCAACGATAATTTTATGTACCAAATTGATTAGATGTCAGAATTGCAAAACAGAACAGTATTCGATTACATAAACATGGAAACCACGTGGATGTAGTTTTCATTCGTAGAGTAATACATGAGGAAACATAGAAACGATTTATGAATTAGGTTGTCAAATGATATAGTCTGCATTATACGTTCGACTGGTAAAACGAATGTCAGCCGTTCTGATTTGTATTTTTTATTAAAATTTTTTTATTTTTTAAATATTTTTTCTATAATTAAACCTATTTATCTTAAATACAATTCTATCAAAGTAAACTGTAAAAAATGATTTGCCTATCAATTTTATGAAGCTGAAACTGGCAGAATATAGCCAAAAGAATACACTTTACAAATATGTAATAAAATCTTAAATAATTAATAATTTAAGCAAAAGAACAAGTAATATTAACAGAAATAGTACTCCAAACTGAATTTTCAGCTTCAATAATACTATTGTTTATAGTATTAGTATAAAAAATTAATCAATATACGGCCGTAATAGTGTCCTAGTGGTGTAAAATCAGTTTAGAATTTTGATAAACTCTGAAAATGGGTAAATCTGGAAAATTCTTTTGGGCTATATTCTGCCAGTTTCAACTTCATATAAATTTCATTACTTTTCTAACAATTTAAAGTAGCAATCCTAATCAAACAGCCGTTTAATAGAAATTAATAATTAAAAAGATAGGAAATACTAATTGATTTGTTTTATGTAGATAACCAATGAGAATACCAAACTGAGAAATAAGGAAGAAACCTGTTTCTTTACCCGGAAGGATATAAAAATAACAATTAAATGAAAAAATGTCGTTTGAACGAACACTTTCCTACGCTCACCATTTTAATTCAATTAATGCTTATTTTTACAAATAACTAACTTAAATGATCGATAAGATCAACAATCTGAATGAGGTAACTTTTTATTTTCATCTAATTATTTATCGCGTGATCTAATTAATTTTTGTGACATTGTATATTGTCAGCTGATTATATCTCAAATTTTTTTACATTCAAATACAATGAGCAATTTGGAATAAAACTTTCACAAATGATCACTGACATACTTTTTCTTATTAAAATATGAATTTACATTAAACCTCATCAAAACAAGATTTATGTAATTAATAGTCGCGTGTTCCCAATTGTTTCAAAATCAAACATTTCGACTGAAAAACAAAACTTTCGAAAAAAACACCCAGTACACTCTTCTATAAGAACAGTTCGATTAAAGACATGTAAAAATTGGATTAAAGAAATTTCATAGTACTAATAGCGCAAATTGGAATCCATTATTGGCAAATTCCATTTTTTTCAAAATTTCCGAAAGTTTAGAAACTGTTTAAATATTATGAATATTTTAAACATTTTAGACATTTTGAATTTTTTTAATTTAAAAAATGTTTGAAGTATTTAAAATATTTAAACAATTTAAAAAATGTTTAGTGTGTTTGAAAACTTTGTTTTTTTAAACGTAAGCAATAAAACGTAAATTTATTTTTTATTTCATGCGAAAATTTCCTTATTATGTGTTAATTAAACCTTTTTGATATGTCTCATAAAGCGTCCGAATTTTCCTTATCTTTTACGCATTAGTTTTCTCAGTGAACACACGTTCATTCACTAAACCAAATTGCCAATGAATAACCGGTAGTTATTCCCGTCTACTTAATTATGACCACTTTTACCGTTTCCGGCAGAAAAACTCCGATTACAATAGCCGGCTTTTCCGCGGCAAAAAGCATTCCGTTGGTATCAATTCAAGCCGCAATTGTGCCGCCCCCTGTCAAGAAAAAGTCAGTCACATTTTGTAACGCAATTGCACACTGCGCCACGGCGCATTAGCATCGGTTAACAATGCAAATCTACTGCGTGTAACCAACATTTGCATGCCCGGATAACTGTCTGAAAATTTGTCGAGTGAGCGGACAAGGACCTGCGCGACGTGTAGAAACAAATTAAACTATAAATAAATATAAATACATTAGAAACAACCTGCTGTTAAACTGTCGAAGAGAAAACTGTTGTATAATATTGTATTATTAGCATTTTACAGTTTACAATAGTAAACTGTAAAAACGTGTGAAAAATTACAATCGAAGACCAATTTTTTATTAATATCAATATCAAATTAATTTCATTATCAAATAAATATCAATATCTATTTCTATATCAGTGTCTATACTGATATCTATATCAGTATCTATGATAATATAAACACCAAATCAATATCAATATCATTATCAAATAAATATCAATATCAATATTTATTTCTATATCAATATCTATATTGATATCTATATCAATGTCTATATTAATATCTATGTCAATATCAATATCAATATAATTGACGCTGGTGGCGCCACCATTTATGTTGCAGACAAAGATGCGAATAAGGATGTGGAAAAGGGGGAGCTTAGGGCGAATAACGGATCCAGTCATTTTCCATTTCACAACGACCTACAGCGTGCCTCCAGCAAAGGCTCAGTTCTGTCCACGGCGGGCAAAGTAAGAGATAAACAATCGTTTATTGTTCTGGCGGACGTGCTCGATAAAAAAATATCATTCAGAGGTCCATTTTGAAATTGAGAGTTACTAAAAGCCTCCGCTCCCAATTGAAAAGAAGACAACTAGCATCACTATTGGGGGAAAAATTCTGTAAAGCGGGGGAGGGGGGGGTCCAAATTTCAAATTATTATGGAACCCCGATAGAACAAGATGTATATTATACATATATTAGATAGACATTCATACATAAAATAGATATATACATATAATATACGTA